>JAPYZH010000312.1:0-93183 GCA_030523085.1 Meteorus colon
CAGCAGAACTGGAATCAAATTATAAGAAATGTGGGATAAATATACTGCCAAAAATGAATTATACTGATTCGATTCACCTGAAGAATTTTTTGAATGACTCTTCCGATTGCTGACTCCATGATAAGCATTTCTCGCACCAGTAAGTTCCGTCTATTTTCATTATACTTTGACAACACTCGCCGTCATTTACAAGTAGTGGCGCATCATGTGGAACATTCATCCTGCAATCCGTCATAATGAATTAATGTTAGCGATTTCTCAGATGTCGGAAGTAAGATTAACCAATGCATCTTACAGGTGAGCTATTTCATGAGCAGTAACTGCATAATTCCTGAATTGTTCTCCATCTTGAATAGTTGCAAGCAACTCAGGTAATCCCATTGCCAATTTATGAAAGAAGCCTCCCCTCTTTCGAGAGAGTCCTGAAATTCCATTCATCAATTTATCAACTAGTTAATTTATTCTCATGCGTGAGAAAGATTTGAAGTTCTTCTATATTTTGATTTTCAGTCATATTCTTTCCATATTCTTACCAGCTACTCCGTATGGCTGGCCATTCTCCATGCGATATAATGTGGCTCTAATTAAAAAAATGGATCTTCAATGTTTATATGCGAAAAGAAACATATTTTTATTCGAGCACTCTATGTGAAAATATAAAAACACACCTTGTTGGAAAAACAGCGACATCATAAGCATCAAACGGAATCGTGCCCCGGCACTCAAAGAGGAGTGAATTCACTTTTTCCAAGGCACAAATTGCATCGAGTAGCAAATTCGGATGATCGCTATAATCATTGGTTGGATGATTATAACAAGTTCTAAGAAGAGGCAATGGTCCACATTCCTGATGGCAACAAGTAGTTCAATGATTAGGCTAATGGTAATTAGCTCAGCATGTTTGATTTTAGTTCGCACTCACAGGTTCAATAATTATTCCTGCAATATTCAATTTGATAATTGTCTCTTTCAATTTGGAATATAACATATCAACGCCATTGAATAATGTGAAAACATAAGAGATGAGTGGAGTATATCTATCGGGATCGTTCTTGCTGCAAAATCAACAAGATAATATGATTAGTCGTTGATGTATGTCTATTTAGATATCAAAAATTTGAATATTCATCATGTCGTCGTGAAATTAATATACAAGTGTCTAATCTCATATTTACTCTTCGAGCAGCAGTGCTTGCGCAATATCACATGGAATGAATACTAAAATTTCTGGATATCCAGAATATAAATGATCCCTGTATGTTTTTCTTATCGCATTATGAGCTTTGGACATTGTATCTGTAAAAAAGAGCCAATTCATCTATTCTTATCCAACGGAAGGAAACATTGGTGTCTGTTATAATTATTCAACAATTGTAAGAGTTCAACCTGCGTGTTCAGCTTGGATTTGTGATGGGTGATCCAATGATTCTTTGCGAGATATTATACCAGATTCTCCTAATTTTATTTTCGTTTTGGCAGACTCATGAATTTTGTCGATAGAAAGCTTCTGAATTAGATATTTGGTGTCGATCATGCCATCCTGAACAGAAAATACATTCATTATCGTCTTGACAATTAGACTTCTCGCTTAATATTCTTGAGTATGAATAATTACGAATTCTCCACGTCGATGATAATATACAGCTGCCGAAGTTGACTCACTATCTTGATAAAATGAGATCCGCCGAGTTGTTCCATCACCTTTTCAAATTAATTATATCATCTATCAGAATTAATTATTATCATACTTTTGATGTACCACATACCGAAGGTAGAAGTTCTAATCCACAATTATCGGCCTCTGAATTTTCTGGATCTGCTTCTTTTGATTTAAATGCTTATGATATTCAGGAGAAATTTCTAGTGCAATTTTCACATTTGATAAACGCTGATTTGTAACTAGAAATGATTTAACAAATTGGATATTACGATAGATTAAATTCAGCTGTTCAGAATGGTATTATTTCAATTCACCTGATGCAATACTCGCACAATGGGCTCCGCCAGAAGAAGAATGAGGTTCCACGGATGGACTTTCAAACCCAGAATTAACTTTTGTAATCTCCAAAAATACAAATTGGCTTATTAAAATTGTGTGAAAGAAATTCATTCTGATGAAGCTGCCGCCGCTGTTAGAATTCTACTCTGTATTGTGCCACGTTCTGCACCGTTGATATATTCTCATGCGAACCACAATATTTCTACCTACCCTTCCAAACATGAAAAAATGTGTGGATCTATTGTTAAGTTATCAATACGAATGATATCTTTTACGTCATCATATATAATTCAAAAATCGATTTTATACTCATTGTCTGAATTCAAGCTTATGAAATTTTATTCGTAATCAGTCCCATAGTATTCCGTTTCCAACCAATAGAAATCAAAACCCAAAAAATTACATTATTGCAGCACATTGAATATGATAATATATTCCAATATCATAACTGTTATACTGCTCGAAATTTCCTGTCACTAATTTTAACTGATACCACCTGGATATTTATGATATAATAACTAGTCTAATTTTAGAATTAAAATTTTCACCTTTATTTTACTTTCATCTCATTGAAACCTCAGAGGCAATACACTTGAAGAATTTATGGAAGATATACAATTCAATTAGAATTTAATAGGATAAAATGAACATATCGAACATTTCAAGAGTAATCTTGTATTCATACTGAAATCATTCGACTTTGGATGCAGCTGCCATCTCAAGTGCTTTATTTTCTGATGACAAAAGTGTAACTTTTTCCTGATATTTTCCACGAAGATCTTGGAATAAACGAAGTTGTGTTTCATATTCTGCTTTTAGACTCTCGTTCAGTCGAACTGCTGCATTCATTTCATTTATCATTGTATCATGCCGCGATTTTTCAGCTGATACTTTTGATCCCATACTATTAACATCCTCCTGAGAATAATAAAAATATAATTATTCTCATCAGAGTATTAATTCAATATCATTATTCAATATTATATTCAATCTAACACCAAACCAACCTTAAGATGTTTCACTTCTGCATTACGAATCTCCAAAAGACTTTTCGTCAGTGCAATTACTTCTTTCAATGATGAAACCTGTTTTGTCAATGCATTTATATGGTTTTCTTGATTTGCAATAAGTCGATTCCGATCCTCGCACTTTAACTCAGCTTGAATCAGTTTCTTTTTCACATCCTCTAGTTCTCGTCGGAGACTTATTTCATTACTCGTTATTTTTGAATTATCATTATCAGTAGTTTGTAGAGACGCCAATCGGATTTCGGCCTCGGCTAACTTTCTTTGGTAATTGTCACGTTCGATCGTTCGTTCCTACATCAATAGGAATAATAATCCATTGATAATATGAATGAATACAGCATGCACAAATTATTTATAAATCTTTCACATCGTGAAAGATGAATTTTGTCTTCAATAATTCTCTGCTCTTCTATGTAGGAATATTTTCGTAGAGAAATAAAATATTAATTTACCTGAATTTCCTCTGTCAATTTATTCACTATAGAAATTTCATTGATCACTTGGCTCGGCATTGTTATTTGTGCACCAACTCCAGGATCACCTGCTGCCACATTGACATCTAATAACTTTTCCAATTGAGGAATATTTGATTGCAAAGTTTCCTTCGTACATGGATCACCCGCTGCATTACACAGCACCTCCAATGATTCGTCAGACATATTTTTCCTTTTCAATTATATGCTTGTAGATGAAATTATCTTCAAAATGTCAATACGTTAAGTAATTGTATTGACAACTTGCAAAGTCTTGTGATTAGAAGCATATAAAACAAGGAATTGAAACAACTGAAGTCATTACCTTTATATAGGTGTTATTATTTTCTATATCTTGTGATTACGAGATAAAAATTGATACAACTTAAATGGAATATGGTAGATGAATTCTCTGTGCATTCACAAGATTTCTTGATGACTGAAGTAGAATGAGGAAAGACTGAAAATAAGGAGTTTTATTTATAGAAATATGGGTTTGCTATTTTAACACATGGATAAATATGATTTGGTGATTCGTCGCGTGGAATATTTTGAGAATGCATTGAGTTCACTGCTATATTTCCGTCCGAAATTTTAGTAATATATCTATCATGGATTTTAAAATGCGAAAATAATGCAATAATAATTGTATATATGATCTAAGTTAATGTGAAACCCGTTGCAGCGACCTAAGGTGATTCATGTTCAACTGGGTATTCATATCATATTCCATAATAGATCAAGCTGAGCACTCTAACTCTACATTCAGCCCAAAGCAAAATGATCAAAACCATATTTACATGAACAAAATGTGCATGAAGTGGTATCAGAATATTCTTCTATAAAAATAGGTAAAATATTTGTTCAAACTAGGCGAAGCTTTATCGCCTATTCAGTGACCAACGTAGTGATGATCTTGATATATATATATATAGAATCCAAAAATTTGAAATCTTACCCTTCGATATCAGGTATGACATTTGATGTGAGCAAGGTAAATACAATTAAGCAGCAATAACAACCACACATAATCTAATATTGCATTCATAAATATTCATGATTAGATACGATCCTCTCAACTGCTTATCGCGATTTTCTTTTTCTGTGTATTGTCATGAATCATAGCGCATTCATGCTCATGCTGCGCGTGCAGTTATCACAAATTCTAAAAACCCGCGTATATTCTAAAGTTGCCGCGCAAGTGCAATGAGGACTATTTTATCACAGCGTAGTCTTCTCGTAGGACTGAACCAATCCCGCACGAAACCAAGGGATTGTACATATGTAGTGACATGGTGGAAGGGGAAACAAATCGAAGTTCACCGAAATTTTCATTCTTCGGCTAGCACGAGTATAACCTATAAACATTTAAAATAGACATTGTGCCCTGTGTGGAAACAGTTCATACAAATGTGCGTACATAACCTCACTTTTTTGAGTAATTTTCAGTTGATGGAACAATTATGAATTTGTGGTGAGGTCAATGTTACTATATGAGTTCATTTTACAGATAAATAATGGAAGAATATGCGCGAGAACCATGTCCTTGGAGAATAGTTGACGACTCTGGTGGCGCATTTGCAATGGGTGCTATTGCTGGTGGGATGTTTCAAGCATTCAAAGGATTTCGTAATGCACCAAGCGGAATGAATAAACGTCTATTAGGAAGTTTAATGGCAATAAAACAGAGATCACCTATTATCGCCGGCAATTTTGCAGTGTGGGGTGGAGTATTTTCGACAATTGACTGTACACTTGTGCACATGAGGAAAAAAGAGGATCCATGGAATTCAATAATAAGTGGAGCAGCTACTGGCGGTGTTTTGGCAGCGAGAAACGGTGTCCCAGCAATGGCAGTTAGTGCTGTTATTGGAGGAGTACTTTTAGCATTAATTGAAGGCGTTGGAATATTCCTTACACGTTTGCAAGCCGATCAATTCAAGCCTGTTCCATTGAATCTTGCTGATCCATCGCAATTGGGCCCACCTTCGCAAGGTCATCCATCATGAACTTAAAATTTATTTATTTATTAGAATCATGTACGCAAGAAACAAGGAAAAACTGGATTTATAAGGAATAATGTATAGTTATAAATTTGTTGTGATTGTACATTTCTCGTGACACTTATAATTATTTCTTCATTTGTAGAGAATTAATTTTATAGACTAGTGAAAGTAAATGCATCGATGACAATTTCAGCTTATTTTCGTCAGCAGTTACAATAAAAATGGGAAGAAGATGGAAAAAATTTGTGTTCTGTGTTCATAAATCGTCATCTTCGTCCTCTTCCTCAGAGTTAGTCATGTGATTAGGAACAACAAGATCCAATTCTTTTAGTTTATCATCATGTTCAGATGCCTCAATACTCATTGAATTTGAAGGCTCTGCCTCAGGTCTGTTTGCCACACTTTCCAAGTGAAGTTTTTCAATCTGGAATAGAAGAATTCTGTTGATGAATATATTGAATCATGTGAAATGAGTGAATAGATACAAACATGAATGAGATTAATTTCATCATACTTCAAGAGCATTTATTTGTTTTTGAATGAGTTTCCGAACATCTTTCAGAGATTGTTCTTCATTCATAAGCTTTTGCCGAAGTACTGTTAATTGTTTTAATCGTTCAGAATACATTATCAGATATTAAAACGTGCCATCAATCTACTCCCACCTAATATTTGTGTTTACAATGTTATGTAGGTTATGTATGATACCATTCATCTATCTTAGGATGATTTAGACGGAAATCTTCATGGTTTCATTAAATAATTCTAGCAAATCAGTTGACAAAAGAAAACAGACGTCCATGTATTCTTTGAATCGACTTATTGAAATCGAATTTCTATCACCACATAGACATTGTATTCTCCATTATTTGATTGATCATCGGAATACAATTGAAACTATAAAATAATGCGCGCGCAACTTATGTTAGTTTTTTCTCAAACCTCATGGAACGTTGGAAAATTGAAGTACCGATAGTAGAAAAGGAAGAAGATGATAGTTCATCTGAAATTTTGTTTGATGGTCCACTGGTTTTTAAATACTTGCGCTATCTAGCGGATTTCCCTTCCAACTAAAGTCCAAATTCTCAAAATTCAGGAAGAACGATTTTAGGTCGTAAAGAAATGTGTCATGTAATTTTCAGTAGAAATTAAACAATAATTTCTGGTGGTCGAAAGAGTGAAAATAAATAATTAACCAGGTATTAATAATTGACTTCTTTAATGATGGCAATTCCTCAGTAAAGAACTCATACAATAATATGCATTTTTTCTACATATAAGTTTACACATATTACTATGAAAATTACTCATACAATTTTGACGATTATGTTCCTCTTCTTTATTATCTTCTCATATTCACATTAAAGTCTTCAAGAATGTGGAGTAAATCCATGACTATTTCAATTATATGGGCATGATTGATGAATACAGTCAACAACTTTGAAATATTATTGAAAAATTAAGGAGCAGTTACACTACAAATACTATGTTTTTCTATACACAATTAATGCATCTAGATTCCAACAGTGAATCTAACTACAGACCCCATTATTTACTATCCAATTGTTTGTCGTTGCCCATTTACTTTTGAACATACCATTTCACATTGCATCCATTAATTCTCAATACAACAATTTTCGATGCTCATCATACACAAATATGACTTATATTATTTGTAAATTAAAATAATATACAAAGTAGTTGAATCCTACAATATTTACAACACATATATTCTTATACAGATGTATTCATGAATTTTCATAATAATGTATTTGGTAACTTTTGGTTTAGATTCATAGTGAAAGGAAAAAATAGATTTTCACGAATCTCAACTACATAGAAATATTTACATAAAAGAAAAAAGAAAAATGGCAAAAATAAAAATAAAAATTGAAACAATCGACTTGGAAACACAACACACACATCCACACACGAGAGGTCATGGAACGAGAGACACGCTAAGCCGCGGTGGTTCTTAAATTATGGTTGCGTGATGACGGCGCACACCCGGGGCCTAGAGGAGAAAAAAAATGTATAAGTACAGCGGGTGGCCACACGTTCGTATATAACAAAAATAAGAACGGTCACGTTTTTTTTATTTTTTTTCCCTTGTTATTTTGAATCTCGTTTGAATGCCAGATATCCATTTCGCGCATTTTTATAATCCCCTGTCTCCCACCTTCGCTCATGGCTTTTCATTTTTCATTGTCATCGTCATCGTGTGTCTTTATCAGCCACTCTTGACTTGATCTTTGTACATGAAATCAATCGACACTAGAAAAATGATGGAAATAATTCTATGAACTGAGATGTAATGCGATAATAATATCATTGCATCTTCTTTTTCTTCAATGACCAGTTGAGTATTTATCTAAAGTTTGTATGTCAAATTTTTAATCCATCTCGTGTTATATATTATATACACATAATCCACAGGCTGTCTATAAACTTCAGGTCAACTGTGCAATCCATTTTTTCATTTCAAATCTTTACATTGATTCCAATTACGAAAATTAATACCTGAAATTTAAGTTTATAATTCCAGATTTTGTTCATTTCGAAATTTGATTGAGATATTGTGGAAAATGAAGAGGAAGTACTTTGGAAGTAACAAGCTTATCCATACAGTATCAAATAGTTATTTTCAGTCATCGAATAATAAGAAGAAAAATAATAAAACTCAAGTGGACCGAGTCTTTGTATTAGGCAGGCTGTGGACTTACAAGTAAAATAAAAAATTCCAGTCTTCATATTTATTCGTAATGGATTTTACATACGAATATTCAATAATGATAAATAATATTTTGACGAATCATCTTTCGACTATATAAAATTGTGTTGTTATTCTTTGGACGACAATAGAGGCGACTCTCTACTGTTTTCGCTAGAATAGTTGGGTAGAATTAGCGAGGATCCTGCGACTTCTTGAAGTCCTGATGATCCCGTTGGTGAATTACTACTACTTCGTGCACTACCAATTTGTGATGACGATGACATTGTTATACCACCACTAGTATTTCCTACACCCTCATTGAGTATAAGTCCTTCTTTCATCCGTTTTTTCTGTTTCATCCGTCGATTTTGAAACCATATTTTGACTTGTGTTTCATTGAGTTGTAATGCTGATGCAATTTCAATACGTCGTGCTCTTGTCAGATATTTATTAAAATGGAATTCCTTTTCCAATTCAGTTAATTGTTTATTAGTGAAATTAGTACGTCCAGTGTTGTTGAAACCCGCAGACATACTCGATAACGATGTACTCAAACAACTAACAGGTGCAGAAGATGGTGATGGATAACTTGATGCAACAGCACTACTTATTGAGATGTTACCATAATCATTGCCATTTTGATTATTTTTTGGACCTGAAACATAACGAATAGTAAAATAGAATCAGTTCAAACTAAAGAAAACATTGCGGTATGATTACAGTAATTGTCAATAATTAACAGTAAATGCAGAATTAATTCCATTCTTCTAACAATTAAGAAAGAAATTGTCTAACTTCGCGCAGCTTTATTCCCATCGTAATTTTCTTATGGATGGGGTAAAAACGGAAAATGTAATATGTCCGGATTAAACCCCTTTTGTGTTAAGAGAAGGGTCGACCGTTGTCCACTACAGCTGGTCAGCTTGTCGAAATTCTTCTCGCGGGGGTTGGATAATATATATTGCATGTATACATAATACTGAAAGTGTGTGCAACCGATCATTCGTAATAAGGGATTTTTGTAACTATACTATATATACATATTGTATCAATGTACATCACATGTGATGGTGACATCAAATCGATTTATTTACTTTCTATTTCATCACTTCATTGTCTTTATCTTCGTTAATAATTTCCAATTTGTTTTGTTTATTTGTTTCATTGTTACTTCTTAATTGTGAATTTGCCACTGTTCAATAAGCAATGACGAATATTGATCACAATGTTTCCAAAATATTTTTCTTTTCTCATAATTATGATTTCAACTATAAAATAAACTAAATTATCTAATGATTCTTCTGCACCATATTATATATAATAAGAAGTTTTTATTTAATTCAACTCAATAACTGTAGTGAAAATACAAAAAATGAACAAACGTGAAAACGAAACAAAAAATAGAACACTGAAGTGAGAAGTAGCTAAATTGATGTACGAGTCTGCTGAGAAAAGTTCCGAATTCATTATCCACTATTTTTATTTTTCTCTTAACGTACAAAAGTACCTTAATGGCTGTCTCTGGCATTTCAGTCTAAAATAAGTGACCGATCTCTTTATATTTTTCTCTCTCTGTGGAACAATTTATTATAATTATTTGAATATTGTCTTTTACTTTTCGTAATTTCACTTGCATGTCTCCATTCAATAGCTCAATACATCTAGATTATAAAATTATTATTTACCATTGAGATATATTTACAGAAAAATATCTATGGAGGAAAACAAGCATTTTTAAAACGACACGAATGAACAATGGTCGATAAAATTTAAAATTTATCCATTAAGCTTCTGAGAATGATTGGAAGGCTGTGCGGGGGAGGAGAGAAGGTCAAACGCGTGTATACAGTCGATAAAATACTCGTACATATAGCACACATGTACAGTGTATAGTCTTGACAAATATTTACGAGGGATTTCGAGAAAACTCGGGCGTCATTGCGTAAAATTGAAACCATCGTCGGTAGGTAATTCAATATTCATCAAACACACCTGAAACTATATATCTAAATGTATGTATATATGTACATCCATACATAATCTGCCCTCAATGAAAATTGTTTTACATTGCTTTTACTTTGGATTATCAATACGTGTATATAGTTATACACTTTCATCAGTTTATAAAGTTGATTTTGACATTAATATCATATAAATGTCAAAATAAAAAATATATCTACTCATGATAGTACTTTGTCATTTATTTTTTATTGCACTTCATAAATTTTTATAAGTCATACATAATACATGAACCATGATTAAATATAGTATTTCTTTCGACTGAAATATTCTTCTGTGAATTTTCCTTTTTTTTTGTCTTTTGTTTAATTCTGGAATAAGAATTATATAAACAGGAAATGTGTAAAATTTTGCATTAACAGATTTGAAGTAAAATTTTCTCTGTAAAATTCAAATTTATAATCCCATTTAATGTTTCAATTTTCTATGCTCTCTCCTATTTTCATATCCCACATTTTCTCAGGTAATTCAATACTTTCAGTGTCAATTTCCCAACTTCCCTCTTAAATTGATTCTCTTACATCTGCGTTATACGCCACCATACCGACACTACAAATATAAACATGACATCTATATGCAACATAGCTTTTAGCCTTTGAATAATATTTGAATTGCATAATGTGCCACTTGGTTACGTAGGGGTTAGCTTTTTCATTATCGCATACAGAAGCAGATGATCTTTTGGTGAATAGGTATTGAACAGATTACTGAACCGCACATTTACCATCCCTCAACTTATAACAACACATTCATCAACCCTTAATAAGAGCCCGTATAGATTTAATCACATCGTGTTTTCTTTCGTCTCTAATTCTTTGCAATCATTGCTCAGTCGGAATTTTCATACTTTTCACTCAAATGTAAATTAAAAATCAACAAAGTGTTGATATGCATTGTTCAAATATTAAAAAAAAATTTCTTTTTCATTGATTCTTCAGCTTCTTAATAAAAACTGTAAGACCAATTCAATTTTTCACACTTTGAACGATCAATTTGAGAAGAGGATTGAGACTTACAAAATCTCTCTACTTCAAACACAATTGGTCGTTCTGTCAATGACACAATCAGTCATGAAATCGTAAAAACTATTCTGTCAGTGAATCCATTTCGTCTTCAATATTAATCTCCAACATAGAAACATAATATTCTATTAAAAATTCCAACTCAGCTCCAATTTTCTTTCATACTTCAACTCCCATAAATATAAATCAGCCTTGAAAAAATATTTCACCGATCAATGAAAAGCTCCATCGAAATGAATTTACTTGTTCTTGAGTTTCACATTAAAAAGGAAAAAAAGAAAATCAACTTCTAAATTACCACTTCACATTACTACTTCTCATAATATTTATTCATAATGTGTTAATAAAAGCTCGCTCACACATCATATATATTGATTGTTCATATTCGGTGTGAATGCAATACTTTGTCTCTCGTTCGTCACCTAACTGTGTCTCGCATGAAAAACAGCCGCAAGCTAATAATACCAGTGAAGTCCCGCGGAAATGAAAATCACCGTAGTCCCGACACGTGGACGTGTGGCTATATGATGGGGCGGTGTAAAACGGGGGAGCGTATATAAGTATATACCCACATATATATATATATATAATGAGTGGAGGAGAAGAAAAAGAAAAAATAGAGAACAGCGAGCGCTGGTCAGCAGGCAATATACAGCGCCGGGTGGTGAGCTCGAACACGCAAACGATCCTCAGATCCCCTCGTTAGATATCGCGGCCGCTCACTCACGCGCCCGCGAGAACCCTACATGCAACAAAAATACTACACATACATATGTATACACCCACGTATACAGTACGTGATCCTTTCTCACTGTATATATCCTCGTCGTCGCCGATGTTAAATCGTGCGCCTACAAAGATTTTCTATTCAAGTTCACGGACGGAATAAAATATATTCTATAACAAATATATGAATGTGTAAATAAATTAAAATTTTCGCTTAACATTATCTGTAATTAACTAGACGCGAATGAACTAATTTAGACTCGAGTATACTACGAATCCTGTGATAGCTCTTATGGAGGGGAAAATGCTATTTCATTGTGTTGGTGAATATATTGTTTTATGTGATAGACGTTGTGGATAAAACTTTTTTTCCCTTGGGAATGTAAACGGAATTACGTTTGGTTTTCGACACCATTGAGTTGGATTTCCATTCACGATAAGGACAGGGAAATTATTAGAAATTGAAAAGTTAATATTTTCTTTTTGTTCCTTCCTCCAGTTTTTTTCTTTTCTTTCGTTTATGTATTGAGATTCTTCATGTTGATTAGTATTTTATGTTTAATAATTTTGCGTTACTAATAACGAAAAAGTTTTTTTCTATTGTGGAATTCATTGGGGAAAATCTTCTGTTTATTCCAACGATCGATGTTTATTATTGCGTGATATTAGACAAAATAAAACATTCAAAATTCGTTTGGTTGTATTTTTTTTTATCTAACAGTATTTAATTGAAAAGCATTGTGCTTGTTCCTGTTAAACAATTAAAATGTTTGCATATTAAAGATTCATGTTTCGATTATGGAGACAAAACGCTATAGAAAGTAATTCCAATACGTTTGAAATATAATATAGAATGTGTTTATATTATTACAAAGTATCCTCCAGAGTCTATTTTATATTCGTTTATATTCTGTTCGAAGATTATAGGTTGTTTGATATATTTTTTTAATGCACAGATAGTAATCAATCTATTTTTTTATTTGTCCATTCACGATGCGATGTAGATTGAAAGTAAAAAAAAAACGCTGACAAATTTATCCTCTGTTTTTTCATTGACTATATCAATAAGTAATGGAGACACAATACAATCAATGAAGTGAACAATTAAATTTGTCTGATAAAATTTCACCTGTGTATTTGTGTCACCGAATATATTTTACAATATCATTGATGGTAAAATATCATACGAGAAAAATTATTAGCGTTTGTTAATATGCGCATACACACGGCCTTAACTATGATATTCACTCTTGACCAATTGTATTATTCCGTATAACGTGTTCCATCGACATCATAAAATATACAATCATGCTATAATGAAACTCAAGTCATAAAGTCTGGAAGAAATCCCGCAAACATATTATGAAACCAATGCGAAGCACAATCGTATTAAACGAGCAATAAATAGCGATAAAATTCATTTCGTGATATCTGAATATAGTTTTTGGTCGCATTTTCTTTCGCCTCTTTCCCCTGCCACCTCTTTCTCAACACTACAATTCTTCTTCTTCCTGATTAATATCTCCAATAGAAATATGTATGGCACAAAAGAAAAAAAATACTAATAAACGTATACAACAATTAGTTTGTAAAAAATTCACACATCAGATTAGAATTTTATTACGATTTAAGAATGAAATGAGCACCCTTTATAAATCTTAATTAAGAACTTCGTTGCTTTGGTATAGCTGAATACTATTATATGAATTGAATATTTGATTACAATTATATTCTGATGAAAAGTATAAAATAACTACTAATAAAAGATGAATGAAATATATCAATCTATTTAATAAATTTTCATTTATATGCAGGCATAGACTAGAGAGAGGAATTCATTAATTCATTTGGCACATCGATCTTTCTGTTAAGAAAATTCCCACGTAGTAATATCTTGTATCAATATAACGAAAAACAACAACTGGAATTTCATTGACGAGAAAGAAAAAAAATATATTCGCCAGCCGTCCGTTTTCGCCCTAATCTCCTTGCATGAAGTGTCATTGGACTTTTTGAGGGTTCGATATATAATATATAAGAGGAAGAAAACGAATTTGTGTATGATAGATCGGGAGGGTTGGAGCTTGACAGTATTTCTGTATCGAGGGGTTGGACCTAACATCGAAATGCGCGCAAAAGCTTCTATATATATAAAATGTTTGTAAGATTAGGGGAGAGGTGTGAGTATAGAGTTTAATGTGTTAGAGAAAGATGCAATGCGGCATGAGATGAGATGGAAAATTCCCGCCAATCCCAAAAGAGCTGCGCTACACTCACAAAGTTCCACACTCTGTTAAATCTGGCATCATCCCCCTTTTTGCTCCGCCTATGACGCATCAATGTGCTCTAGTTTAAATCTCTGTGTGTATACGAATGTGCCAATTGGCATAATCGCATATGTTTACTGAATTGTATGCCATGAAATTTAAATTTATTGAAGAAAATCATGAAGAAATATATTCATATTTATTCATAACAAAATTGGTGTCATATTTTTTCGCCAAGTTTAACTTTGTATGTTTTTTTATCATTTTACTGACTCAGATGCGATGGTGAATGATTATTTACAAAATATATTAATCTCATTTTTAACGAAACCAGATATATTTCTATATAAAAACAAGAAAATGTTGATTAAGTTTTTTATCATCAACTTTCTACTTGTATTGTTGATTCATATGCAAATGAACATTTGAACTTTCTCAATGAATAAAAGAAGATAAAAATTCTCAAGTCTCATCGAAAAACAAGCTTTTACTGACAATATTGTCGAAACGTCCATCAAGAGCTTGCATTAAAATGATCTCAAGTTAAATTGACATCGGTATGAATGTTATAATTGACCATAAGCCTATTTGCACAATTTAACAACAGCGAATATGACCTTTAATAACATTATATAAGAGATATTTATGCTGTTTAGTATAATAAGTAGAAAAAAACATAAATTTAAGAGTGAAACAATTAACAAATATATCACAATTACAAGTAATATGCGACACATTATCATTTAGGATTATTATTAGTTTTGTAATAAGACGTCTCATCTGTAATGATTATCTTGAATTTTGCACAACGCCAAAGAAGCTAGCTGTCAAGATAACAAGCCAAGCTCGCTCGGCCGCGTTAACATATTAATTGACTTAACGCGTCCACGTCGACTTGGGCCTATGCGGATTCTGACTGGCGCCAGTCCGTCGCGCAGTTCTTCCCTTACATATATATACATGTACATATATATCATCTTCGATCTATCTATCTGTATATAAAATAAACATAACGAACCTGTGGACAAAAAATATGACAAACAAACAAATAATCCAAGAATATAATCGGAGCAAAAACGTCAATCAGAAATATTTGTCGAATTTATATGATAAATCATTATCGTATGATATATATATTAACTCTATCCATTCATGCGACAATATTTTTAGACGAAACTTTATCTTATAATAATTACAGATAATATTTATAGTGAAGAATACAAAATTCATCCCTTAGTCGAAATTTAGTTCAATCAACTCATTGTTCTTTCGATAGTGTCATTTTACTCATTACGAGACAGAAGAAATAAACAGAGAAAGAAGAAAATTCTCTAATTCTTCATCTCCCAATGAGAATTATCAGTTCGTCTTTCTTCTTTGAAGGCGATTAGAAAAATTAAGAATTCGATTCTATTCCAAATGGAAAAATGAACTCAATACAGAATGACTTGTGCTTTACTCCAATTCAAATTATCCAACAGGAAATTGGTGTTATATTAAATACAATTATATGAATACTCACCTACTGGCTTTGGTACATTCCTCTTGACCTGCATCCATTTGTAAGTTGGCACCTGAGTATGCTGCTGCTGTTGCTGCTGCTGCTGAGTTGGTTGGACACCAAGAGCATGACCTTGAGCTTGACGATGTTGTTGATGATGTTCATGTACAGTTGTATGAACAGAATGTGATGTTTGTTGGAGACTAGTGCGATATCCAGTCAAATCAGTGCACTCTTCTTTATAATGTACCGTCGGATGAGAAGGATATTCAGTTGCAGTTTGTCTTAATGCCATTGTTGTCTGTGTGCTATAACGAAGTGCATCCTCTGGCTGAATTTGATGCAGATAATTTGATGTCACCGGTAGAATTTGATATTCGCTATTTGGATGATGAGAATGACTAGATTGATGGTGATGATGATGATGATGACTGTGATGATGAATTTGTTCATGATCAGTTCTGAGATGAATTGGTACTTGACCAATATTTGATTGTTGGAGAATTGTCGGTGCTGTTGTTGTAGCAGTTGCTGTTCGACTATCATCTCTGTATCCAACATCTTGAATTTGATAGGTTTGATTATGCTGATCATTACTGTGACACGACAAATTTTGTTGCTGTGATTGTTGATTATTAGTATAATTGCTATAATCTAAATTAGTGTAACTGAGCCCATTTTCAGATGATATAATGGCTGTACCATCTTCATGTAATACAGCACCCGATGGTGAATAGAATGCTTGTGATGGTGTACCGGATGACGCTGATTCAGGAGTTAAATAAACATCAGTGGATGATGTTGTAAATGGAGCAACTGCTGTTTGTGGATAGTAATGATGATTTGTTAATTCAGGTGATTGTGAAACAGTTGCGTGTCCAATCGCTCCACTACTTGTGCTACCAGACAATTGATGGTTTGTTGCTTGAAAATTGTAATAAGAATCAGGCTTGCCGTAAGTCCCGTACATGCCCATGTCCATCATCATCATCCTCGCACCAAATTAGCAACATTCAATCGTTTTATTTATCAACATAAATGAGCATATACATTAATTAAGAAAATCGATGTCAAATGTCTTTGTTTTTTCTTATCCAATCAAATAATCATCAATGTTATATTCATATTTTGGCAGCTTATCCACAATCACTGCATTCATTGTCTTCATAACAACGTGGCACACATTGAAGAATTATCCAATAATAAAAATACTTCTCATAATATTCCAGTTTTAATTTCGTACACTATCAAGATCGTCAGTGTGTTATCCTATTCACACTTTTCATTTCCCATGCACAAATAAAAGTATAAAGAATTACCAATTGAATGGTGTCAACAATTGTCATACGTCATCAACACTAACATACCACGAATTATCATACACCATTAATAATCAACACTGGATTTGTGAAACAGAATTTCTTTTACCATGTAACTAGTCAATAATTATCCACCATGAATATAAACCAAAGACAAATGATCAAAACCAATAATTAAATTTGAATTGGAAGAAAAGAAAGTGTAGAATAATACTAAAACAAAAATAGCGCACTTGAAAAAAATCTCATTCGTCTTATCACAACCGTACGACTTGACCTCCTGACGCGGACTGCTCGCGACTATAGAACCAGGTGAGAGAGACGCAGGCAAGTTAAAGGGGGACGGGCATTCAGGGCATAGTCCTGGCCTTATCATCATGTCTCGCTCATTCTTGCTCACACGCCAACCAAACTTGTTCCATCTTTCTTCCTAGCATTTTTCTTTCCTTCTTTTTTGTTCCCAACCTTTTTCACTCTATTCGACGTATACACGTTTGCACTGGGATAAAAGGGGGTGCCCTTTCCCTCCTTTACACATAATACTACCTTGTGAAAAGCCACACAATTGGGCGTGTCCTGTTTAATACCACGTGATCGTTGGGTGGGCGTTTTGGAGCCAATGGGGCAAAGCTAGTTGGTCGCCACGCTTGCACTGTTTCGGTGATGGATCGAATATTTATATTTATATATATATATACACATATATGTAGATGATTTTTATTTTTTTCCATTTTCCTTTTTTATCTGCCGCGTTGCAGTTGACACTTATCGTGTGACGTTTGCATTGCATGCCAAATATAAATGGCAACTATAAAAGGTGCGAGGAATATGTAGAACGAAAAGCTGAAGGAAGAAAGATGTGATGCTACATTTATTTACTCATATACTCATATGCATGTACTTGTATATAATAAACGGCTTGGAATTAATAAAGCATAATTTAGCACATAATTTCATATGCGTGTCAGGATACCTGTCATGTAACACTTAACCATTTTTATATTTCAATTATGTAGTGAGTTCTGTAGCAGTATGCATCTTTGTCATTTAGCAATTCGATAAAGAATATTTTTAATGTATGTGATTTTATTTCTATGATGAGAATTGAAATGGAGATTTGGTTCATCACAATAATCACTGGTTGTTGATTGTGATGAATCAAAAATTCGTCAACTTCGATTAAAGTCAAAATTTCTAGAAGTTTGCATAGGATGAATTTCTATTTCCGACTATGATAGAACATTTCATCCTTCTCAAACAAATTTAAAATATATTTTCCCATATTTATAACTTAAATATATTAATTTCGCAATTGTGTTCATATAGATAATTAAATTAACTAATTATATTCATGATGCAGCTGTTAGATATGAGTTGAAACACCGCACGATGCGATAAATTAATTAATATTTATCAAACGCGCCAAGTCAGAGGCGATATCGTTATACTTGTATAGCTGTCTTATGATCAGGATCGAAAGATCTACTGAGCTCCAATACTATATACATCTATACAAATGATTATGTCCCTCGGGACGGTTTTGGTTGGTCTCACATAGTCGTCTCGACGAAAAAACCGATATGGCTGCAAGCAGTAACATGACCATCGCAGCAATGCACCTACGAAGACCGTCGTCTCAAAAACTCTCATCTTGGAATGTGTCATTCTGTCATTTACACAGGCGAACCACTGCTGCATACAAGTCCATTCTTGTTCAATATATTTATATATTTCTTCGATGAGTGGCATCAAAATTCAAAAATTCATAACAATTTATATGACAATTAATTAACACAAACTCATTTACGAAAATAATTAATTCATATCACAAAGACATTGGTAACAGAGTTGGATATTTTTTCTGTATGCTTTGATATCGTATCAGCATGAAACAAAAGGAATTGATGAAGGAAGTAAATTTATTGACGGTAAATCTACGATTTATCAGATATTAAATATAATCCAAAGTCCCTGATCAAATTAATTCGTTATTTAATGTAAATATTCGTCAGAATTATCAGTGGATGAGGAATTGAAAATAAGTCTGCGTTTAGTGAACAATCCAGTGGGTGTTGACCACAATATAATTAACCCATAATTATTTTGGGTTTTGAAACTCTCATATTTGGACGGAGAAAAGTATTGGGATGATTCTTTCTTATCCTCGTAAACAATCGAATTAGATACCAAACAGATTTTAACTGGTGGTGTAGTGCACCATTCACCTTTCTTTATATGTACATGTATATATATATATATGTATATATGTTTTTTTTCCTTGTACTGTTCGTCTTATCCGGCACCATGCTGCGTTTTGACGTGGGATGAGACACCTGCATTGTCATTCTCAAAAGTCTAAAGAACGACACGTCTGAGAAACGACGAAGAAGCCTCACTTTATTTTATCTATGAATCCGTGATCCTGACCTGGTATATGTATATATATATTTTCCTTCTTCATTCTTCTTCAATATATTAGGCAAAAATCTTATCTTCAATTATTTTCGCTCCACCGGAAATTGAAGAATTATATATAGATATAAATGGGCATTTAAATGAAACTGACAAATAGCTCTTGACATTTATGATAACGAGAAGTTTTTTAATTTTTTATTATTCGTGGGAAAAGAATTTTTGTAGATTTTTCAAAGTTAAATTGTGACTACTGAATGAATTCAGAGGTAGAATAGTTACTGATGGCAGATTGGTATCAATTTTTAGACGGTATTTTTCATTTAAATGTGAAAGAGAGTTATTGTTGAATTTGGAATAGATCAGATTATTAGTCGCAACATTGTTGGATTGAAAGTAAATAATTGGGTACTAGAATTGAAATATTCTCAGAGACACTCATAGAACATTGAAAATTTACTTCAAAATGAACGTGGACCATTTCAGACTTTCCTCTTTTTTCAGAGTCTGCCCTTTCCTATCAGCAAAAAATCCATAGTCCAATCATACAGAATTAATTGGTGTTTTGAATACACTACAATCAATATCATCCTTCAATTAATTCTTTTCATAGTCGATACTATAAAACAAAATTAAATCCATGACACTAAACTTTCGAAAGAAGTCACAATGTTTGCACTGAAACCCAAAGATCAAACATTTATTCTCATTTCAAGTGCAACAATCGTCGTACATTTACAGATTTTTTTCCCCTGAATGTATGTCATCCATACAGTAGCTTTCATACATATACTTTCTGATGATATTTATATTTCCAAATTTCAGTGAGAGACAATTCTATTGACTTCTATAATCCCAAACAATTGTTCCCGAACACTGAGCAGTTCTATGTCGCCCTAAACGTTGTTGTCTATCGTTGTCTTGTCACTCAGAAACGTCTAAAGTCACAACATACTACAACGGGTGGTCGTGACGACTCGCACAAAAATAGACATTTCCAGTCTCGACATCCATTGAAGATATATTTTTTCGATATATATATATATACATCTTTCCAGATAATATAAGTAAAAAAAAACTTAGAACTATCGTATAGGTGAGTTTACAGTATCCAAACCACGAACAATAAGTGTACGCCCTATCATGAAAAATATATAATAGGCTGAAATAGATGTGTGTTCGGTTGTAGAATAATGCGTGGGTGTAAAGGGAGGATAATATGGCCCCTGATGGAAGTAAAGAGAACCAGAAGGTTATATATAGTGGAATTAAATCCCGAGAGAGAACAGGACAACCATTGCAGAAGAGAGCAGAGGGAAAAAAAAGAAATTCTATGTTATACCTGTGAATGTTTATCTACTTGGAAATGAATTGTGTTTCATTTTCTGTATCAGTCACATAAAATATTTTGATAAATATAAAATTGTTTTTTAATAGATTATGAATATGCAAAGCGGGGAATGTATTTATTGATCTATTATTAAATTTCTGCGGCATTGAATTCATACGTGTCTATTTTGAAAGTTGAATTTTACATGAATTGGTTACTCATATTCCATTATTATGTATTGCAGTGTTCTGAATTAAATTTGTATCATGATATAATTGTGATTGATCTTTAATGGTTTTACTGTGTGGAAATTGATTCTAGTTATGGTATCAAGAATCAAACATATAGAAGCTGTAAAAAATATTTTCATTGAACGTACTAATGGTTACATTAACTCTTACACAAAAAATTACACAAACTATATGAATAAAAAGAGTTAAATAAAATTAATAATTCAATAACATGTTCTATCCATCATAATCTCAAGAAGGAGCACAAATTGAAATTATTCAAATCTCATTGTCAAACAAATTCGCAATTTGTACTCGAACTCAATTTGTACTGTGAATTCTTCACTATATATAATAAATTTGAAAATGTAATTCGAGGACTTTGGGAACAATCTAATCCAAAATACTAATTGCATCCCTTAGAGTAAAATCCCCAAATAAATTTCGTCTGAGTATAATTTTTCGTTATACATGAATAAATGGCGAGACATCAGTCGATCGATCTTCCGCGTTGAATTTTCTATAATTCGCCGCATTTTCGGAAATGATTTTAGTATAGGGCACACAACTCTATAGAGCTGTTGTTGTCTCTTTCCCAACATCCCCCTCATTCAAGTTTCACTCTCGCATTTGCACTATTCTTCCCTCTCTCATACCTTCTCTCATCACACTTCCCTTTCGTGCTCCCTCTCTCTCTCTTTCTCTGTATATCACACTCGCAAACACAGTATACGAGAAAAAAAATGGCTCTCATCTATTCTCGTGGTCACAATGGAACCATCCATCATTTCGCGCGAAAGTCCCTCGATTGGTGTGTTCTGACTGCAGGAACCAGTGGGCACGGCATGAATGCGAGGCGTAATCGAATACACTTACAGACACTATGTGTATGTAAGGGACACCGAAAAGGGAGTTCGTATACCATAAGTACACACATATACACACACTTATAACACATATTTTATCACATAGACATTCATATATCGTAATATTACGTATTAATATTCGATATCATTTTAGTTGCAATTAAATTCACGTGATTATGTAGAATAAAGAATAATAAATATTTCCTATACTGTTACAACAATTACAGTTTTAATTTTATTCTAGAGAAAGAATTTTGTGCAGGAAAATAAAAAATGGATTTCGATATTGCAAACAATTGTAACTTTCACTGAATTCACAAATTATTTTTATCTGATAAGTCAAGTTCAACATCAAAAAATGTTTGTCAATGCCAAGAATGAGAATAATATCTCCCATTTCATATTTTATCTTTCCTGTTTGGAATATTTAAAGCCAAATGTAAATAAATGATTAATCTGATTATTGACATTCATGTAAAAAGATGCATATAAGATATCAATTGATTACAGTGGTCAAAGCATCAATGTCTCTGGCAGCAACATTGAAACATTATAAGATAACATTTACGACCTTTCAACGATCTGTCGATTTTTTTAATCGTATATTTTGATAAATAATCCATTGGTTGGTATGTATACATAGAGTTGGAATGTTTTTCCTCCAGTTCCCTCCACACCAACGTGTAGATATAGATTTAAATATAAATATAAAAATTAATATGGAGAGTATACGATATTCTCAACTGTTGACCGGTGGACAATGACTTAGCATCACCAATCTGTTGCATCTAAATACAGTTGTTCACAGGTAGATATATGTATAAATATATTTTAACTGACTCACCACGTATGATTTCTATGTTGACAATGCATCCGTGTGCGTATACTTATATTGATCTTAATCTCGATGAATATCGAATGAATATATGATATATAATTAGCAGTGTGTTCGTTCTTTTTACGTAGCCATATGTACAACAATATGACTGTATGACAAAAAAAATTATATCGAGTGCAAGGGTTTGGTAAATATTACCTCAATATATGGATTGAATATACTGGATAGATTGTTAAAGTGAAAGTGAAATGAGGGGGTTGTAAAAAAATTATCTGCTGTACGCATAGAATTATTAAACTCCGGAATTTTCTATTATTTCTACCGAATTATGTGCTCATAAAATAATGATGAAAACCAAACATTGGAGTTTATTAAATTTGCATTCGCTTGAAGAATATATTGAGAGATGTAACACTTTTGTTTATCAATATTTTGGTATTATCATTGAAATGATTGTCCGGTTTTGTGATCAAACAAAAGAATATTGAATTTAATTTATTGTTATTTTGTAGAAATGTATAACAATTTTTGTTTGTTTATATTTCATTGATGTACTAATATGAAATATATTTGCCAGCAATACTATTGATGATGAAGGGTATGTATATTCGTGTCAGTTCTACGAGAGAAGTTTGAAAGGGGAATGAGAGTTAATAATGTTGGCGCGATAATTATGACAGGCTCGTTACTTGGTACGTCACTCAGGACATGAAGTGTTAATGAATGAACGTGTCGAGCCAAGGGGCGACTGGTACCAAGTTTGATGGACTTGACTCAGAGAATGGTGTTGCACTGTATTATACATCAAACTGATCTCCGATTAATTTAATATCTATATAAACATACAAGAATATATATAAATATAAACATTGATGAAAATTTGTGAATCCTTTTTTTATATACAAACTTAAGAAATTTCATTTATATTAATTTCATTTGATATTTCAGAAGCAGAATAGAATTAAAATTTAATCATAATACAAAAATGTTATTTTGATTATCGAGTTTCATCAATTCTCATTTTGCATTCTATATATTTGTTAAGGTATTTGATTCGAATAATTTTAATATTAATACACGTATGGTCAGTGATTTTATATGGCAACATTGATAGACATATGTCAAATGCCTGGATACATCGTAACAGAGTCTCTTCCAGTCTTATCTTTATAAGTATGGTCTCTCGATTTGAATAAAACTCTTGGCGCGTTTCTCGAGACGAGTGCGGTGAGCCGGAAAGTGATTCCCTTGACGCCATGTAGGGCCCCGTGTAAAGTTTTATATATACGTTTATATATATATATAATACAGTTCAACACGATAATACAATAAATAGCTTGTGAATGACACAGATACAATCATAAATCGAATACAAATAATTTTTATAATACAAAAACAAAAATATTATACTCATTTGAGAAATGTTTTTATACCTTCGATGAAACAAATCTCTGTCATTTCTCACCATTTAGTCATCTCTGACTCATTCACATTAAAAATGTGAATAAAGATGACCGAGAAGTTGAATAATTGAGAAATAATTCATAGACATAACTGAGCATCCGCAGAATAATAATCAACCATCGAAAAAGCATTTTTTTTTATTATTCAAAACAAAGCTGTCATACTTGCTGACATGATATCTTGATAACTTGTCAATCGATTTAATTCAAACAAATTTCGTTCACTTCATAATTCAAATATTTCATTGGCAAAAATCGTAACAACTCCCAGAAATTTTATGGGTATTGCTCGACTCTATTGTTTTCATGTGAAATATAGTGAAAAAAAATGAATTGCTGGATTTTTTTTTGTCATAAATGTACAATCTATCCTTCCTCGAAGATTAAAATGAGAATACACCCTAGAACAGAGGGGGGTAGGTACCCAAATTAAATCAAAACATATTAATCTGCATGGGCAATAAAAATAATAAAAATAAGAAGTAATCAAAGAGACAATAAAAAATGAATAGATAATAAGACACAAACGAACAAGTTAGGTTTCCCGTATCATTATAGGACGATCTTCAGAGTTAATTGAATGCAGCGTGTGTTGACAGGCGGACATATTGGCAAGCTGAGACGACTTGTGCTTGGGTATACATATATACATATAAATGTATAGATGGGTCCTCGATGACATCGAACCCTAAAATGCCTGCGATCGGGGTTGTGTCAGATGTGGAAGCGATATCGGAGCCTTCGGAGTTCACTCGAGAACTTGTACCTGTCATTTATTTCTTGACCGTGTCGTTCTCTCGCGCACACGTTGTCCTATCCTGTTCATTCTATTCCCACTATTATCTCTATATATATATAACAACTCATCTCACTCTATAACTAATTTATATATCATTGGCCACTTTTATTATAAGACTCAAGCTAAAAGCTGCGACAAACACTGCAATGTTATTATTGAGCTTTTGCCCTAGAAAAAATTGATAACACAGTGAATGGATTTGAAAAAGTATTTTTCTAGTTCAGAGAGAAATTATCGTAGGTAAATTTTGAAGAACATGAAGAATGTAAAACAGTTGGATCATGAATTTTCTTATTTTTTTTACCGTTTTTTTCTTTCACAGATCAGCTGCATTGGTAATTTCTCTTCATGCTGCCAGGTATCTCATACGCCATTCAAGGTGTCCTCTGAGAATATATACATGAACAGTAAGAACCCACACGCTGAAATATATCGCCACAATATATCCTATATATTGTCTAGGTATATATACCAACCGCAAAAGCAACTTCTTGACGCGCAGTTTTACTCCTATGTGTCCCAAAGGATTCGTATTCCAAGTCACGCATTTAATCCCAGTGGTAAATCTCGACACTTCTTCATCCCTTACTTGCTCTTGTTCTTCTGGAATCCACCAAGATCACGTCAATGACACGTTCGAAAATATGAGCAGAAGTAGGAAGAATTTGCGCTTCTCTTTAGTGAATCATGGTTCATATATATTTGGATATTTATTCGTTGTTAGATTAGTTTCAAAGCATATCGAAATTGTGGTGATGATTAGTTTGTGATAATACAGAAATAAAGGGCATGACTATGTACCAACCAATATTTTTCTATTACATCATCGAGTTATTTTGTCATAAACACCTCTCATTTAGAAATAAAACATGACAATTGCCATTCTCTATTAATATCTCAATGCATTGAACTGAAGTTGATAAATTATGCTTATAAATTAGGCAGATATGAGACCATTTTTGTTTATAAATAGAGAAATGAATCATAAAGATGATGAAATTGAAAAAAAAAATGCTCATACAGATCTTAAAATTCTCTACACAAACAATTATCGAAATATGTAAACAGATTTGGATTAACTTTCTCACTCGCTTGGAATATTTAGCGATGGTCCTGATGAAATCTCATCGGACTACACTTATTCATATTCCTATGCTATGAGATATATTGACGTTGCTAATTGGTAACAGTCTACTCAGTTGACGATTCCACAGAGATGTAGATAGAAAGATAGCAAGGTATATAGAAAGGGAGACAGCAACAACCTGTCAATGGATTTCCGTAGTCCACCGTTCATATATTCAGTAAATATACGTGTATATATATTCAAACTAGCTCTCAGCTGCTATACGTTGCGAGAATCGTTTCCTCAGGGACAGATACATCAGGGTGGACAACACACCGTCGCATCTCATGCGACTGAGTGGTCCCACCGTATCGGACGACATTCACTTACAATATATACAAAATATATACATTTACATACACCTACATAACGTGAATATACATGCGCATACATGGATATTTACAAATGCAAAATGCATGTAGAAATAATCAAATTTTTTTCCTGTCGCGTTGAAGAACGAAAATTATTCTTTTTACGCTCTGTCGTAGCGAAACTTTGTGTTTCTTTTTTTTTTCCATTTAGATTCTTTTTCACTCATGTGATACACACATATGTATATATGTTTGCGATAAAACTCGGAATATTTCTATGTGAAGTAATACCGAGTATAATGAAAGAAAAGAATGGAGAAGAAGTTTTCTCGTATCGTCCCCCGCATGCTCAATTCTAGTCGGAAACTGCAGTCTCTTCTTTCCCGTTTTCTCTCACTCGCTTTTCCCTTACTCTGCGCAAATATATATACATATATAGATGTATATAGAGTGCTGGACCGATCCATCAAAACTGCATGTCAGTAACCATTAGCACGCTCCCACTGCGTATATAACGTCGTTCACTTCTTTGCAATGTCAATTTTATCCGTTATGAAGGAAATATTTTTCCGCAAATATTAAAATATGAAAATACGATAATATATTATAGCAATGCGTTAGGAGAAAGCCGAATAGTTTCGTTGAAATTATAGAATCAATAGTTAATATCCACTCACATTTATCAATTTGTCGATAAATAATAGAGGGATGTTCATTTTTTTTATTCTTTCTCCATGATGAACCAATAACTCCAAAAAGGAACAGTGTGTATTGCCGGAACGTCGACGGCAGTATTGTGATGTCTTCAACGGGCGGATTTATCTACAGGTATATAACTGTATCGGTGAGTGAAGAGCGCGGGAGCTGAAACAGCAGCAGCCGACCCGCAGTAATCCATCACTGAGGTGCCAAGCTCCCTCTTGGACCAGAGAAACAACTAGCTATGACATTCTTCTCGCTGTTATACTATGTTCTTCTGTACGTATTATCTGTATCCCGTACGACCCCCTCTTGAATTTAATTCAATTTTCTTTTTACAGCCTCAATTTCTAATGTAAATGACTTTCCATTGAAACAACTTTAATTATGAATGAACTCGTTAAATGGATAAATAGCAAACTCCCATGGACAAGATCCATGAGAGATTTTCATGCCAATTTCATCAAATTGAAGGTATTCTATTTTAAGTGGTTCAAATTTTTTTTATCGTATGTGTTTATCGAAGTTAAAGATGTGATATCTGAATATAAACTGTATAAGAAATTAGATGATGGTATTTGAGATAGAGATGAGTCTATTGTATATATACAAATAGGTAGCACATTGTGAAAATTTAGTTGCAACCCTGAGTTGAAAGCTGTCATCATTGGAACGGTTGATAGCCAGTCTGAGGAACTTGAAATGTGCGCGGATGTATATACAATACACAATCAGAAGAGAGGGGAAAGAATTTCCGAGGTACATATACCCAATATGTATGTGCACACATATGCAGGGTGTACAATTCTGTTTGTTGGATCATTGTGTACGACAACGAAATCAAGTCTGACGAAGATCGATCGAGGGTAGCATTTCATGCTTCAACACAGAGAGCGAAAACGTTCTGATCAGCTCTTTCTGTGTAAATACGATTTTCTCTTTTCTAGTTGCCGAAAACTATTATATCTCATTGCAGATGTCAATCTCCATGTGTTTCTTTATTCTTTAAGATTTTCTATTAACACGTGTGTTCGGTCATGGTGAAAGCTTTTTATTTATTCTCTGAAATAAATTGAATGCAACTTTTCCTCTTATTTTCACTCACTTTTGTAATGGTTAGGAACACGATTGGTAGTTCGTTTTTGTTGGAATATCTATAGTATGTTTGGAGTAAATAATCTTATACATTTATTCTATTTTGTGATTATTTTTCCCATTTCTGTAACTGGTGAACATTCGAAATCAAAACTTGGCGCATTCTCTCACGTTGGGAATATTCTAATGTCATACGCTTTACTGAAATAACCAACACATGGTATAATGGCACT
This sequence comes from Meteorus colon, assembly GCA_030523085.1. NCBI lineage: Eukaryota > Metazoa > Arthropoda > Insecta > Hymenoptera > Braconidae > Meteorus > Meteorus colon. The sequence continues at coordinate 28,476 of JAPYZH010000312.1, forward strand.
TTTCAGAAAAAAACCATTGAAATTAATATATTGATCAATGAATGAATTCAAGTCTTCGTTTCTCTTTTTTTATCGAAAACATTTAATTCACTTGTGTGCTTTTGTGGGATACAAAGTCTCATGATCTTATATTAGCATTCGAAAAAAGAAAGAATTGAGATATGTTTGTCTTCCACATATACGATTGTTTTTTTTTCGCTTTTCCTTCATCACTCACATTCATCTTTTAAATCTTTTTAAATAATACCTAATTAAATTATAAACATTAACACACATTTAATCGTCGGAACCAGCAGTTCTTTTAACTTTTCTCTGTTTTGGACTTTGTTTTGGAGTTCGTGGCGATTTATCTGCAAGTAAAAGGCAAAGTAATGAAATTAACTGTTATATAACAAAGGTTCATCTATTATCATTGAACTTATACGACATCATTTTTTTCAGTTTATACCTCTTTCGCAAACGTGAATTTCGAATTTATTATTTGCTTTCTAAGTACTTACTAAGTCGTTGGAGTGTCTCCTTTGGTAACCAATCATAATCAACATTATTTGGATTGGATGTATTAATCTCAACAGTTTGTTTTCGCGAACTGGTCGATCTCGATTTACGTCCAAATGAAGAGAGTAATTGCTGACCACCAACTAAAGTAAGTATAACACAGGCAGCCAAGAAAATATACAGGAATACTGTTTCACCGTCCAATCCTTCATCTAATTCAACAATTTGGACGGTTTCATTGTAAACAGCTTCACTATAAACAGCACCACTCTGTTGAAAAATATGAAAATTAAATATTATGTAAAATAGTAAACACAGATATGATTGAATATACTAATCGAATTTTATAAGAAATGAGCTTACATCATCTCTGTAGTTGAGATTGATATTGAGACCGAATGGTCGACCAGCAAAGGATTCAGATGGGATGAATGAATAAACCATTGTTGCTTCATGATTAGGTTTCACAACTTTGTTAACAGCAAGATGAGTGAAATTTTGGATGTAGAATTTGAAGTCCATTGGATACCGTAATGATGTTTCCAATGTATCGATGATGAAATCGGACTTCCCTTTATTCGTGAAACCAACAAGGAATTCTACTACATGTCCTCCAGGAAGTTCTGAAAATTTATATTTTCGTCAGCATTCATTCTCTCATATATTGCAAATATTACTCCACCGTTTGTTCATAAATATTTATACTGTAATAAAGATAAAAATACACACCAAGCGATGAGAGTGATGAGACAACAGGTTTTGTAAATAGTATTGTCGTATCAGCATCTAAAGACGCTGTTTGAGGTTCTTCTTCGATGTCATCTTCAGTAGTTACATGAACCTCATCTTCACCTCCCTCTTCAACAGTCTCATCTTCTTGAGCATATGCTAGATTGGCATCTGTGAAGTAATAATTATGAAAATTAACATGGTATAACAATTTCCACAAGAATTACCATAAATATCAACAATAATAATAATAATTTAAGAAATTTCTAAACTTGTACAAGATGTTTTGTTATTTTCGCGTAAAAATTCTCACTCTCATAACAATGTTGAATGAATTAACATTGTATAAACTAAAACAAGAGAACAAACTGCATTCTCAGATAGAAAAAACTTTGAATAATAGTAAAAACCATTGAAAAAATATGCAACGAAATAATTCCAAGTAGAAAGTGTGTGCCGGAATACTCACCGTATTGAACATAATATTTCACACTGAAAATTATAAATTAAACAATATTTGAAAACAATACATTACCTAATGTTGTAATAGAAATCAAAGCCGGTATGGCGAGCAGGAGAAGAAGGCTGAAATTCTTCATTTTGTTAACTAATTAAATGAATTTGTTAAAGTCTAAATGATTCGTTGGTAACCAAGCCAAACTTGTACATATGATAGTCACCGCGGCACAAACACTACAACGGAGTTGGCTGTGTCATACCGTTTTGGCAACTATGTTCTTGCTACGTGGAAGCGCTGTGTCGTATTTGTCAGTCGTCAGCTGAACAACGTGGAACACGACCAGGGAAAATCATAGTGTCTACAATTTCGTGCAAAGCTACACTTCATGTTGCTGCTTTACCGTCTCAGGTCGGTAATTTCCATCAAAAGAACAATGTCCGCCATCTGTTGAAGCCAAAATTGACAAACTTGCGCTCCAGGAGAGCCACCGAAGTAATTAGTGCTGTCCTCTCAGTTGACATGGCACTTTGCAACTATTTGTTGACTTGTCAATACATTTGTGTATGCAAACGATCTGTCAGATAATATATTTTGCATTCCATGAAGATAATATGTCTCTGATAACATGGGAATAATCGCATAGGAGCAAACATATCAATTTAATTATAATAATATCCCATGTCAAGAGTTGAATAGACGGATTTAATAGGTGAGTGTGCAATTGTACGCACTCAATTCTAGTGTGATAAAAGATATTTATTCGTCGTTTACATGCTAATATCACGACATTATTATACACATCTGCAGATAGATATAAAAATTTGTATATCAATTTTTATTGCGTTTTGCAGGAAGTTGATTAGTAATATCAGCGTCATTATGGATTTCGAGGACGACTTTTTCTTCGAAGAAGATAAAATGTTCGTTTCACGTTGAATACGAATAGCTCGAATAAAAAAGACAAAATCATTCTCTATTTGCGCTGACACACATTTACACTTGTTATATTTATGAACGTATTTAGCGATGTGCTTATTATTCTTTCTTGTGTAATGCATGCTTCGTTGTGAATACAATTGGAACAGTACGAAAAAATGTTCAGCATTATCTCCCGAGGAAGTATCATCTGTGAATTTGATTGGAATAATTCAGGATGAGAATTCAGCTGATTTATTGATGCCTACTTTGTCACCATCTAATGTTGAATCACAACACCTGATCAATATGGAAGATCGCATGTATGCTTCATTCTTTATTTTCTTATTTTGATTATTTCAACAATATATTTCTTTGATGATATGTTTTACAATATATATCAGTTCGAACTATTTATCTATCAAATTTTTCTAATACATATTTCCGCTCATGGCTTCTTTGTATGTTTGTTATTTTTTTGTTGATGTTTTTGGCTGCACTGGAGTCTAGCCCAGAAATTTCATTGATTGGGCAAGAACAATCTGCTAATAAAACACAACTACCCATTCAGCAGATGTAAGTTTAATAGCAACGTGCAACAGGTGCAGCAGCCAATTCAATTTTTTGCTATAGCTATTTTTTCTCTTTTTAACATTTCAAATGATATTGAAATTTTTGCATTGCTTTGATTTGATTTTCTCGTTCCAACTTTCAATATATTCTTCTTCCAATCATTCATGTCATAGCCATCATCAAAAGAATTGTAACTCAAAACATACGAGCTCGCAAATCATTGGAAATATTATTTAAATCAATGATTTGGAATCTCATGCCATGCAGAGTATGCCATAAGTCGCAAGTTTTATTTTTTATAGGGGCATGACAATCACGTCTGGTAACGTCGTAATACAGAAAGACAGCAGCAATCTCATTGGAATCAGTATTGGTGGTGGAGCACCTTATTGCCCCTGTTTATATATTGTCCAAGTATTTGATAATACGCCGGCAGCTTCAGATGGCACACTCCAATCTGGTGACGAATTATGTGCAGTAAATGGGGCATCAGTGAAGGGAAAAACAAAAATAGAAGTTGCAAAGATGATTCAGGCGTGTGAAAATCAAGTCAGCATCAATTACAATAAACTTCATGCTGATCCACGTCAAGGACGTACTTTGGATATTGCATTGAAGAAGGCAAGAGAATGATTGAATATTGAATGAACATGATAGAAAGATATCATTAATTTGAGTATGTAACATCATTAATCACATCTGTTATTATGATATATTTGTGAATAACAGGTAAAACATCGACTAGTTGAAGGGATGGGCAACGCAACAGCCGACGCACTTGGATTATCTCGCGCAATTCTCTGTAATGATGCACTTGTACAAAGACTTATGGCATTGCAACGAACTGAAAATTTGTATCGAGGTCTCGTGGCTCATGCTAAGTCAATGTTACATGCGTTTTTTGATCTCACACAAATTTATAAAGGTAAATGCATTCATTTTTTGTGTAACTGAATTTTCTTATCCCCAGTCTAAAAACATTTTGGATGGAATATAAATTTATTTGTCTAGTATTTGGTGATGCTTTTGCGGCGATTGGAGTACGAGAACCTCAACCACGTGCAAGTGAAGCATTCCGCCAATTTGGTGAACAACATCGCCAAATGGAAAAATACGCCGTTACGATGTTAAAAACATTGAAACCGATTCTGAGTGATTTAGGGACATATTTGCATAAAGCAATACCAGATACTCGTTTAACGATTAGTAAATATGCTGATGCTAAATTTGAATATTTATCATATTGTTTGAAAGTAAAAGAGATGGATGATGAAGAGCAGAGTTATGCAGCGCTCCAAGAGCCATTGTATCGTGTTGAAACTGGAAATTATGAATACAGGCTCGTATTAAGATGCCGACAAGAAGCCCGGTGTAAATTTGCGAAACTTCGTTCGGATGTTATGGTTAAACTAGAATTATTGGATAATAAACATGTTCAAGATGTTGTGTGGCAATTGCAAAAATTTGCGTCGGGATTGTCAAAGTATTATGCAAACACACGTGATATGTTAGCAGCGGTTACTCTTTTCCCAGTGGAGGTTGATTTGACACAATCTGCATTCCAATATAAATCAACTGGACCCCAATCGCCGATAGATAATACATATGAAGATAATGACTATAGAGATTATCCGGAAGAAAAAGATGGGGAAAAGACTAGTGTTAATAAAGATGATGATGATATGTTGATGTTAGACTCGAATGATTCGACATTATTGATGCCGGAATTCAAAGATTTAAAATAACGTTTATCAATGTTTATGCTGGATGAATTATTTTTCAATGATCATTATCTGTGTGACTATAAATACGATGAGAATACAATCGATAGATAGTCATTCATAAGTCACTAATTTTATCTTGTTATAATAATATATCAAACATTTTCAATTTCATACCAAAGAAATAAGAAAAATATTTATGTTGAGACATATGTTTGAAGTTCTCTACAACTACTCACTGGAAAATTATCCCTCAAATAATTATCATTGTCATTATTGTGTGAAAATTATATTGTCTTAATTACAATGATATACGAACAGTAAAAGCAAATCATTTTGTTTTATTCACTTTTCTCAAAAGTGTTCAATTCAATTTTGGTGGAGGCTCGGTATTTTGAATAATGGCGGCAAACAGAGAATACGAGTGCACTGCTATCTGCGCTGTGATAAAATATTCATAACTCGTCTAGTGAGGTTATGGTTGCAGGCAACGCTGAGAACCGGGATTGACGGTCTTTTTCAGATCAACATCTGTGGCGCGTGGTCCCCCCAAACGTACGATTTCACGAAATCGAATAACATCGGGCTAATAAATTGAACTAAAGCCAAATAAATCGCAATCATGCCACCAAAATTCGATCCCTCTGAAGTGAAGAAAGGTATTTTTCAGATTAAATAAATTTTACGTGATATTTTCTCTTTGTTCCAACCCATGTCAAAAATATAACCTCCAAACTTTATATTTTCAGTGTTCTTGAGATGTGTCGGAGGAGAAGTTGGTGCGACATCGTCGCTTGCTCCAAAAATTGGTCCATTGGGTCTGGTAAGTTCCCGAAATAAATGCCATCTCATTTGAAATTGGTTATCAGTCACAACATATTTATAATTTTTCCACCTTTCATTACAGTCTCCCAAAAAAGTTGGTGATGATATCGCTAAGGCTACCAGTGACTGGAAAGGTCTTAAAATCACCGTTCAATTGACAATTCAGAACAGACAAGCTACCATCAGTGTAGTACCATCTGCAGCTTCATTGGTGATCAAGGCATTGAAAGAACCACCACGTGATCGTAAGAAGCAGAAGAACATCAAACACAGTGGCAATTTGTCATTTGATGATATCATTGCAATTGCTCGTTCAATGCGACCACGCTCCATGTCAAGAGAACTCAGTGGAACAGTAAAAGAAATTCTTGGAACATGCCAATCAGTTGGATGCACCGTTGAAGGCAGACCACCACACGATATCATCGATGATATCAACGCTGGAGAACAAGAAGTTCCAGAAGAATAAATAATTGGTAGGTATTGAGCCTATTGCCTTCTTTTCATTATGATAATTCGATGAAACAGTCAATAGATGCAAATAAATTTGCACATGCAAAATGCAACTTGAATTTGGACGACAAAATTGAAATTTCGTTTCAAGTCTCTTTCGTTTTTTTTTAATGAAAATGTAAGGCTTTGGACTCTTGGTAGGGGTTGGCATCCCATCCGTCTGCTTTAGCGCAAAAGAATTGTTATATCGAAAAACAATTCAGTTGAGCTGGCAGATATAATCGCCATTGGGGAGAAAACCTCAATAACAAATCCAATTTTTTCGTTTGTGAATAGTTGGTACAATTATTTTGTTCTCAAGTTCGTCACATAACAAGAATTTTTTTTATATTGTTTCCAGATGTTTCGAGGCGGCGAGAAATAAAAAAATTTTTAAACTAAATTTATGCCTTGTTTTTTACTTTACTTTACTATATTACAAGTATTTTCAATTTGATGATACCGAAAATTTAATGTGATTAATTTTCAATCGAATAATTACTCACAATGGTATCAGATTATTTCAGACTAAAGAATTCAAATCTGGGTATCGATAAAGCAAATTATTTGGGGAGAAGTTCCAATTTTATTAGGAATTACATTGAAATGGAATTATCTATATTGTACTATTATATATTGAATAATTCCGTCTTTTGAATTTTTTCATATCTGGTCCGACTGGTATGTTTGCACCTATACTTAAAAATATATGAGCGTTAATTGAGGTAGACAACCAGTTGTGGAAAATTTTTTCCTCGTCAATATAACACTTACATTCAATCGATTCAATTCTTTCTGGGAGATTATCTTCGAGCGTCATTGGCGGACTTTGTAAGGCAACATCATTCAAAGATTCGCCCAACATCGATTCATTATCAAATGTTGAAGAGATTTCCAGTGATTCCGAAGCTGATTGCGAGTCTTGTGAACATGATTCATTAATTGAATCATTTGCTTTATTTTCTCTATAACTACCACTCATTATCTGCAGTAATACAGCAGGATCGTCAATGCCTAATTTTTCACAAAAATCAGTCGTTTGTTTATTTATACAAACTTTCGGATCAACAAAATTCTCCTGAATTGAGTCAGGTTTGAAGGGCTCGGCTGTTATTATGAAATTATTTGGAATCTCTAAATTATTATCAAATTTTTCTAACACATTTTCTCGCTCAATCTTCGTTGGCGTATAATTGTATCGTCCTATCCCACCTTGCCCCGGCATGTAATGCCTACCATTTTTCACACTCAATAAATGATTCGTCAAATACAATATTGTTAACCATTCCAAATCATACGATAATGTCAATGGAATATCCTCTTTGTGTGGTATATCGAACACTTGCAAAAATTTGCGTCTCGGTAAGCATTTATCTAATGCCAAGAATTTTGTTACACTTTCAGTTTCATCATCTTTTGGCACAATGGCCGCGAATTTGCAATGCAAATGAGCAGAAAACCAATAAGTTGGATAATGATGTTTCAACAGTTCCATACATGGTGGACTGCCGAGACAATCAGACTCGATATCGTCTCTGGAATAATCAGATATCTCAATATCAATCACTCAGTAATGGAATAAAATATATATAAATTAATTTGATATTTTTTTCTCAATTCGTTGAAATGAGATCACTACATACTTGAAGAATGGTTTGCGTCGCAATAATTCTCTTTCATTACCGTATTTTGTTATCCCACATGGCCAATCGTGAGACAAAAAAATATCTATTTTTTCACTCAGCTTAAAATTTCAATGAACACACAACGTTAATCAACTAATTAAATGAAAGATTCCAATTGAGGGAATGTGTTGAAGAATAAATGTGTCTATATACCTGTTTCAATCTAAATATCTCCAAATTTCTAATATGATAAACGCTTCTAATTGTCGAAGCGTTGTATGGTGTTTGTTCAAAATGACCATGAAAAAGGTACTGGAACTTATAAATTCCCGAAATACCGGCAATTCTTATTCCAGCAATTGTAACAACACCAGCGTATCCCATATAATAAATATTTGGTGCAACCCAACCACCGTAAGGTAACTCTTGAAGATAATTTGATGCCTCGTGATTACCACCAATAAAAATTGTTAATACTGGAGCAACTTTCTCACCTGAATAATATCTGGAAAAGAATTTAATTCAAGTGATAAAATATACGGATTTAAAAATCCATAGAATTATAAAATAAAATTAGAATCATTGACACCAGTTTGACTGCCGAGATCCAGTTGAAGTTCTCTCTTTCACCAAAACCAATATTCTATATAAATTTATACTAAAATCATCTGTTACTTCCACAGAATAACACCTGCATCATGATATGCACTAGTTGATATTGTCTGATAAAAATAACTATAAAAAATAAAAATTCTTGAGTAAATATGAGTTGAAACCAACTGGATCTGAGAGCCTATCTTTTGAACCAGATGTTGGTTTTACTGTCTGTCTTGCTTTAATTACTATCGATACTTTTCATTCCTTTTTTTTCTTTCTTACTTGTAGAATGTACACATTTCTCTATATTTGTCAGGCACAGACATGCAAGCTAAATCAGTATTATTCCTCGTTGATTGGAAATCTCCACAACATATCAACAAATCAATCTTCGTTCCGCTATTCTTTTCAATTTCAGATATCGAATTATAAATAATTTCTAACTCCCCATGAGCGCAACCTTCAACAGCAATCCGCATTTTTATTATTTACTAGAGAGACGTCACAATGAATTGTCAAGAGTATTCTTTCGAATTTAATTATCACGAGTGAATTTTCTTTTCCTCGTACGCTATCAGCTGAATATTTTTAGGTTAGAATCGATATCAAGTCGTAATTGACAACAAACCGTGCAAAGTGAGCCAGCGATTGTGTACAGTAACTCGGAGCGTGTTACACTGTCACAACCAAAGTCAATTGTTTATGGATAGAAATTGAATCGAACGTGTGAAATGGTTATAAACAGAATGTTACAATATGGTGATTTTCAATTGAATATCAATAAATAATGCATAATCAAAATAGAAAGGTTATTTGATTATGGAACGATGATAAATCATGATGTCGATGATGGATATGTGTAAAATTTGCGTAATAATCGTATCATTTTTAATTGCCGCTAATGATGCTGAGTATACATATGAAATTGATTGTAATAATCTTCGAATGGGTCAATATATCTGTCCAGATCCCAAATATGATTTGATTGATCCTAAAACACAACAACCAAGAGGTTGTACGAAAGAAAATAAAGCCAAAGGTAAGAACGCACTTCTCCCTTTGTTTCATTCCTTTTTGTATTGCAATTTCAACTTACAATAACAGTAGCAACAATGAGACCATAAATAACATTCACTTGTTTCAGTTGTTTGCTTAGCAGCCGATGGACTCATATGCACAGAAACTAAGAATAATACATTTACGAGAGACATCCCATGTAAATGGACGTGAGTTATTCACTTCCTTTCTTGTGGAATAGTTTTGTTTACCATCAACATCTTGATACTTTTATGTAATTGCAGTAATGGATATTCATTCGAAACGTCAGTATTGCTATCAATATTCCTGGGAATGTTTGGCGCTGACAGGTTTTATCTTGGATATCCAGCTATAGGTCTACTAAAATTGTGTACACTTGGATTTCTATTTCTCGGGCAATTTTGCGATGTTATTCTCATAGCAACTCAAATTGTTGGACCAGCTGATGGGTCGCATTATGTTATGCCGTTCTATGGGCCAGAAATCAATATTATTAGAAGCAACAATTTTACATACAGAGTGCCACAACAAGATTGGTAATAATACGATTTAATAATTGTTTATTTGTTATTTTGCGAAATTAATTCTTCATTAAATGTATCAGATATACAAGCATAAAGAATATACTTGTTATATGAAAAACCAAAATAACATATGAGTCATTTTACGTTGATATAAGAACAAAAAATTAAATATAAACATGGAATTCTTTTGAGGTATATTTGTACTTCAAGCACGTTTGCGATATGTCATCTGAAGTGAATGATACCAAGTCAAAATGTAGAAAATTGTTTTAATTGGCAATGTTCGACGCATTTAACATTCACTTGTGATCGAGAAGACTTCGCGTACTGTCATACAATGAAAATGAGCAACGAACATTTCATTATTTTTAACGTACTTTTGTTTTTCTCCACAATTACATCAACAACAGCAAAGGTGAGTATAATAAACAACAGGACGAAAATGTGCTCGACAAATTTGTTTTAATAACATGTCATTGATAATAATATGTGAAATATAATTCTGTAGAATGAGACTCTGTGTGCTATGAAGAAACATATTGCGGAGCAGCGTCAAGCAGTGGTATCACCCAAACAATGCAGTTCAAATCATTATTATGATGAAAAATTGGGACGTTGTATGAGTATTCCCGGTGGAGGTGTCGGAGCATATGTATATTCAACCCGTAATTGTACAACGGATCAATACATATTAGCTTCGAGTGACAGGAAATATTATATATATTGCGGACCAACAATATCTATTCATGCAGCCTGTCCTGAGGGCGAAGAATTTTACGAAGAACTGCAGCGATGCACGAAAATATCAGATTGTGATATCGAAATGACAACGGCTACAACACAAACCCCTACCATCATAACCACAGACGAAGATTCTAATACTGAATCAAGCCAGACAACCTCATCAATCACAGAAATTCCAGTGACATTGAGCACTTATATAATGACTCGTTCAACAGCATTAGAGATGACAACATTCCAGATGACAACTTTGGAGAAAATAGATGAGGACAGTTCCACATCTACACCCATTTCCGATTCTACGGACTTACAAGTTACGGAATCAACACATGCAGAAATAACATCTATCGTTGATTCAACAACGGAAGCTCAATCGGTTGAAATGATGTCGAGTGAAATTCCATCATCCACCGAACGCCTCCCTGAAACATCAACAATGATTGTCGACGATACACCAACGGAACAATCATCGCCTAGTGATACAAAATCGACGAGTACAACCATTCCTGCTTTAGAAACATTGTCGACTGAAACAACGACTGAAAACACAAATACCGAATCTATATTAGGTGAATCTCCACCTGAGGTGAATACTGAAGATGATTCAGTAATGGCAACCGAATCGAGCACCGAATTTACATCAGCCACAGACTCTGCCACTGAGAAGATTTCAGGCACTTCGGCTTTCACGACAATGCCACCAGTGGAATCGAATACTTCAATACTCTCATCATCGACAGATACTGTGATTGAGAATACAATGAATGAATCTGAGACAACAATAACAGAGCCGACAATTTCAAGTACACCATTAATTCCCTTACGAACCGGTGCCCAAACTAGGGAGACCACAGATGACTTTGAGACCACAATAATAGCGGTATCAGACTCAAGTACAGCATTGAATCAATCACCAACCGATATCACAACTGAAGCGGCCACGGACATTTCTGGATCCACGGCACAAGAATCAACAGACTCAAGTTCATCTTTAGCAACAAACAATACAGATATTACAACGCCCCAATCATCAGAAGTTGATACTCTATTACTCGCAACAACAGAGTTGAGCACTGACGCCACAACTAACAATCCGGAGATTGTGACAACCCAAATGAGTACTTCGTTATCTACATCATCAGAGATAGTAGCAACGGATGAAACGACAAGTAGGACTGAAAATACGATAACACCGTCATCTGAATCTACCATCGATGGAGTAACAGATGATATAACATCGATACCTCCAACAGAATCAAGCGCTCTTTTGCTTGAATCATCAGATGAACCACCAACTGGAGACATCACAAACACTACTAAAGAACATGACACAACTACAACGCGGCCGCAGGAAATAAGTACTCTAGTAGATGGAGAAATAACTGATATTCCCGAGGTCACGTCCGTTGATTCATTAGAACCGATCACATCATCCTCCTTATCCACAGAACCGAGTACTGATGAAACAACGAGAGATGCCGATACCACCGCTACATATACGTCAGAGTTGAGCACTTCAGTGAACGAAAAATCAATTAACCATTCTGAGATCACCACAACGCTTCTTCCTGGATTATCGGAGTCATCGGAGTCGACAACTCTTTCATCTCTGATGACGGGACTAGAAGCTGAAGGAACTACAATCATTCCTCCTACTTCAGAATTACCATTGGAATCAAGCACACTATTCCTTGGAATGTCCGATCAACCAGTAACAGAAGATAACGGAAATAATCTTGACTCTGTCTCAACACAGTCGACTGAAACAGACACGATCGCTTCAGGACTTGATGGAACAACAGATAACCCACAAATTGCAATAACTCAGTTTACAGAATTAAACACTCTCCCTCCCGACTCATCAGGTGAGCCAATAACAGAAGACACCACAGATAATTATGCAACAGGTTCGACGCAAACATTTGAATCGACTACGTTCCCGCATTCGTCGACTGAAGTCACAACTAAAGTAACAATAGAGGATGATACAGATATAGTCACAACACAGTCATCAACGATAAGCACTTCGATAGATAAAGAAACAACAGTTAATCCTGAAACCACATCTTCTGAATCGACCGAATCCATTTCTACGCCTCTATCGAGTTCTGCTATGCAAACTGTTGATGATATTGCAAGTAACTCAGATACGACAACATTGGTATCTACATTCGTTGATAATGAAACTTCAACATCATCCACGACAATGCTTTTGGAAGAACAAACAATCACTTTCTTACCAACGATAACGTCAACATTCACACCCAGTCAAAATGAGTGTATGCAACAGTGTGTCATGCAATGCAAAGCACCGTAATCCAACTCTCTGTAGCATGAATAATGAGTGATGATTTCGTTGCACAACTACAGCATCATTAAACGAACTATCGATTCGTCATCTTTCTGCCAATACTTCCAATATTGGAATAGTTTTTATATTCAATGGGTCAGATATCGGCGATTAAATCTATCAATTCTCTACGAGGATCAACTGAGAGAAGAGAATAGTATTTTCAAACATTATTTTCAATTTCAAGTTGACCAAAAAATAATATTACTACTTAAGTATATATGATACAATAAATATATTTGTACATGTGGAAAGGTTCAATAAATATTAAAACATTCGATTGTCAATAGAAAATAAATACATTTTATTAATAATACACAAATTCAACTATAGTCTCTGCTCGGAATCTTTTGGTAAGATTTTTGCATCATGTTCTCTTTTTTTTACACTACACATCCACTCAATTTTCCTGATGCTCTTCCCGGCTGACTAAATCGTAGTAGGCACCATGTTTTTGTATCAATTCTGCATGACTGCCCATCTATTGCAAAATCATTTCATAATTATGAATAAAAAATTTATTATGCGAATTCGATTACATGTTCATTCACAGGACATTACCTCAACAATCTTTCCACGTTTTAAAACGACAATAACATCAGCATCCTTAACCGTACTCAATCTATGAGCAATTATGAGAACAGTTCTACCTTTCATTGCGTTCTCTAATGCTTTTTGTACTACCCGTTCACTTTCGTAGTCCAGGGCACTGAGAAAAATCCAAATGTGTTATTATATGTTTAAACAATATCGCTTTGATAAATTTTTCCTCTCATACCTTGTGGCTTCGTCAAGTATTAAAATGGATGGCTTTTTGAGCAATGCTCTAGCTATAGCCACACGCTGTTTCTGTCCGCCGGACAATTGTGCTCCTCGTTCACCAACTTGTGTATTATATCCTTCCGGGAAACTCTCTATGAATTCATGAGCATTTGCTTCTTTCGCCACTTCGATTACCTATATCAATATAAAGAATATCAATTCTATAACTGGTATAATGCAAATAATAATGCAACGTTCGTTAACGAATTATTCATTTACTTCAGCATCAGATGCACCAGTTCGGGCATAACGTATGTTTTCCATGATGCTAGTGGAAAATAAGATTGGCTCTTGATCAATGTAACCTAATACTTTACCCCTCAAATCACACGAATTCAGTGTTCTAATGTCCATCCCATCGATACTTATTGAGCCTTTGTTAACATCATACATCCTACAATGAGAAAAAAGAACGGAACATTGTGGCGAATCGAAACAGGTGAGAATTTGGAATGAAACATACAATTGAGTTAATTTTTGTATATGTACAAATAGAACTTTCTACCTTTCTAATAATGTGGCGACCGTTGATTTCCCATTTCCACTGGTGCCAACAATTCCAACTGATGATCCAGCGGGAATGTCGAGATTAAAATCTTTGAGGACGGTAAAATCAGGTCTTGTTGGATAGCTAAATGTCACATTTTGGAATGTTACGTTGCCAGCTAAAGAAACATCTTCAATATTTTTTCCATTGATCATCATTGGCGACGGCGGCATTTGGAGGTACTGATAATAATTTTTATGTCTGGTGAGTCAGGCTTTAATCGACATGTGTAAATACAAATATAAAAATAAACGAGTGCACCAATAGTGAAGATGTGGAAATTTGGAATTACTTCGATTATTCGAGCGCCAGCGCTTGAAAATTTCACATATGTTCCAAAAAGCAATGACATCTGTGTCAATGATTTCCGTATTGTTTGAGTGGCCATTAAAAATGCCATGAGATCACCAGGTGACAGTGAACCACTAGACATCAAATGGCCACCGAAATATAGTGTAGAGAGCAAAATTCCATTAAGAAATAGATTAGTTGCAGCTTGAAATAAACTTATCCCAAGTCCCAATTGCTCATAGAGAATTGCCGCTCGCTCTACTTCTTCTCCAAAAAATTCTATTTCTTTTTCTTCGGCAGCAAATGCTCTTACCTACGGATATTTCATAAGTCTGAATGGTGGATTTGACTGTTCAGTAAATGTATGAATTACAAATATTACCGTTCGAATATTTTGTATAGCTTCTTCGCAAATTGCTGTCGATTGAGCGATTTGATCTCGAGCCTCTCCGGACAATTTTCTCAAACTCTTGCCAATCAAACTACCAACAAATATAACAGTTGGCATACATAAAACCATGACACCTGTCAGTTGTGGCGAAATTATTATCACGGAAATCACACAACCAACAACCTGTGTTACACTTTGTAGTCCTTGTGATATGATTGTTTTGAATGAACTCTTGAAGTCTTGTATATCGGCAGTTAATCGACTGACAATTTCGGCAGAACGATGTTTATCAAAAAATTCAATGTCTTGCATCATTATTGATTTGAATAAATCCTGGCGTAGATTCATGGCCACTCTCTCGCCAACATATGAGAGCATATAAATATAAGTGAATGTGAAGAGAGCCTGGAAACGAAATGAGTCAAGAGATGAGAGCCAAATTGATTTAGATTTTTGTGAAATGGTATTGCATTAAAATTTTGAAAATTGAAACACACAGACACATGTAATATATACATTTACATACTTGAACCATATACATACGAGCTAAGCTAAATGCAGGCGCCGCAAGTTGTTGAAAAATGCTTGTCATCAGAGCACTGTCATCAAAACCACTTTTCACTTCTTGTCGTACTTTCGTTATAACATTTATTATATCACCAACACTTTGCGGGATCCAAATATTGAGGATCGCAACGACAATGGCACTCTGAAAGAGAGCTTTATGTCATCAGAGAAATTTCAAGGGTGATTCTTATCAAGGGGAATACCAGGGTGGAATGTCGAAGACATCAGCTTTCTCTTAATTCAAACGGGCGAAATTGCTGAAGTTACTGACTTAGCAAATGAAATTAAAGACAAACTTTGATCTTGACTTGTTCAAACTTACGTTCTAGAGGCATCGAAAATTATAACGTCTGAACAAATTATCCAAACCACTCAATTTCTGTACGAAATTAATCATAAATGTTGTCGAATATTTTAGAACAATGATCAGAAAGTTTAGTTTTTACATCAATTCAACATTTGTGATACTGTAGCTCATGACAATAACTTCGTCCAACGGAGCATACACTTTTCCTTTTTTGCGATGAATATTCACATTTTCGATCATCCATTCTTCTGCTATAATATACAACATATGAGTGAAACTATTTTCAAAGCTTTTCGTTAAGAGTCTTATAACTTTTACAATATATAATATTCTCGAATAAAACTCCATCGAAATCTTGTTCAAAAAAATTAAATCAATTCTGAACATTCATTCTTTTGTTTTATACCTGGAGTTCTTCAAAATCAAATTCCCAAAAATAAGTGAAATTCCTCTCGGCATCATCCTGGTGAGTTCCCCTTAATAATATTCAAAAAAACATCTGTGACAAACTCACTGTTATTGCCACCAATAACTGGCACAAATGAGGTAGAAGATATTGCAACAGTATAGACCATTCTATTGCTACAGGTTCATCTGTTTCACTAAATTCAGTAATCGTTTTTTCAGTGAAAGCTTCACACTTCACAGTATGACATGAACGTCTTAACATCCATACTGATGAAAAGCCTAATCCACCTAAACTGAAACGTGTGAGAAGACTACTGATATTTTTTTGGCTATGGTTTGGTCTTATATCCAAAAACTTTTTGGTATTTATATTAAATTCACGTTTTATCGTGTTGATCAGTTTCCCTTTTGTTCTTAGAATATGTTTCCACGAGATATCCCTGAAATTACAATAAAACTCATCAGTATTTGTGAGTATGCGTGTTTTTTTTTTCCAATAACACATTGTGATGTTTAACCCCAAAATCACCAGGTAGACTGCATTGATAAAAGCAATAAATATTTCTGATATCCAAGTAAAACGATCAATTATTATTACCTCGTGGTGCCACTATTTCTTACTGTATTTCGTGATGCTATGACAATCCGTAGAAGTGACATTTTATTTGTATGTTCAATTAATATTCGGTATCTATTACAGCTGATGATGTTCTCGAGAATTTTTTTTGAACAAGTTGCGGGATAACCTAACCTGTATAGACATCAATTCTACCAATTCAAGAGGTCATAGAATTATATGATTTTGATAAATGAGATCATCAATCAAAATTACTCAATACCTTCAATTGCTACGCGCTCGATTATGTAATGGAGTTTGGATTTTCAATCAATTTTTAACGCATAATGCAAAAATTCAATTTGTAATTTATAATATTTATCACGAATTCTTAAGGGAATCCTCATACGTGAATATACCAAAAAATTCTGAAGGGCCAAAGTACAAACAATAAGAATTCATCAGATAATTCAACAAACTAACAATAAAATTGTTTTTCTTATTTCCATAAACCAATATTTTCACGAATATTCACGTTTCGATTTAAATTTGCCGCTACGACAAAACGAGGGAACAAAAATAGCGCGCATGGAACTACGAATGGCGGTTTATCTTCAAGTACGGATTTGAATATTGACATAATTGGTATTCAACATACTAAATTAAATTTGAATGGAACGTTGTGAGATTTGAAAAGAGTCAAATTCTGTTCAATCCAAATTATTGAACATATCTCTCTAGAATATTACCATGTACCTATTTTCCATGTTACTTCAATCATCATTCATAAATATACCTGTACATACACAATAACACCAAGACTATGTCTGTACATGGGTGAACGTAGGGTGGTACGCCACCGTCATACGCGCGTACTAGTTGCAAAACTATAGGGGATGTAGTATTGATCAATAAAAGCAGTTCAGACATCAGAGAGAGATAACAAAAAATGAAGATTACGGGGCGAGACTGGCCGGTATAACGAGACAGCTGTTGTTTCGCCAACGTTTTTTTTTTTACCACCTTTACTACTTGGAAAGTGCGTTGCGTGCAAATAGGGAAAGAGAAGAAAAAAAAGTAGCCTCACGAGCCCTTCAATCGCATATGCCATTTGAGTGAGAAGTTGTCAGGTTTCCATCCCCATATACAGTCTCTAATCATAAAAAATATTCTCTCCTCGAAGTAATTTCACATTGTACACTGACAACAAATTAAAATATATCTTCCATTATCTAAATATACGATAGTTAATATCGGGATAAAATAAATGAATATTAAGATTGTGAGACAAGGCAGGGGACAATAATTTGATAGAACAAGAAGAAAAACGAAATAAGGGCAAAAAAGTGCTACAATGTGCCTATGTGTTGTTGTACGAGATCGAGTTCACTGACACTGATGTGTGTTTGTGGGTATTTGTATGCGTGTGCGCGTGGTGTAACGCAAATTATTTGCGTTAATATTTCGTGAGTGTGAAGACGAAGCAGGCGGACCAAAGCTGTACATCTATCACTTTCCAATGCAGACGCTCCGAAAGAAAAATAGTCCATGCAAGTGTAAGTGCAGGGAGATATTGGTGGATTTATAATAAGTTATTTTTCCATTTATTCAGTCGATAATACATTTATTATTTTTTTGTCCTGATTTTTGGAGTAGAATAAACGAATCATGTTTGACATCAACATTGATTGAAATTCATGACATTTACAGTGATTGAAGTCAAGGTAGTTTTGCTACTACAAATTAATTCAATCAATCCAATTCAGTTATAAATAAATTTTTGTTCTATCTATATGAATGGAATGTATTTTAAAATAGTACTTTCAAAGATTCACGTAACATTCGAATTCGTTCACATGGATTTGATTGGATTAGTTATACAACATCCGTATCCAGAAACGCTAAACCATTTTTAACATCCAATTATTTTTGCCAATTTATAAATGATGAATCGAGTCACTCTGATATCACTGATTGATACCAAAGATGATCCATAGAAAAAAATTGAATATCTTTGTTTGTCTTCAATAGAACAATTACCTTGACCTGAAGAACCAAAATTCTTCAAAATATCTTTTTATCTCATTGATACATCAACTCATTAGAATCTGTTATAATTTCCCCATATTATATCCAATTTTCTATTCACCAATGGAATCTTGAATCGATTTTTATTGGATCTGTAAGACTTTTGTATTAAAAATAGTTATGAAAGGGTGAACAGTAGAATGAATGTATTATGTTGAGAGGAAAGTCATGCCAGTAGCAGGATATAAATAAAATATTGATTAGTGCCATTGGTGAAAGAAAATGAATTTCATTGAAAAATTTATATATGCTACGAGTATCGTACTATTGTAGATTTGCACCAATGCAGGATACGAATATATCCCATTCAGTTTTATAGGGGTGGTAAAGTAAGGGCGCAATGTGGCTGAAGTGCAACAGTGCTATTAGTTGCCAGTCAGATGTCACCACTTGTCGCTTTTCGATCATATTTATAAATACCGAGTGCTAGTCCAAGTTCATATCTCCAACATTATAAATAAATGACGCGAATATCATCAATATTTTTCATTCCACTCCACTAAAATATACAACAATAATTTAGAGGAATTTGCCAAATAAAATCACGTAGGTTTTTACGTATCAAAAAAATTATGGATTGATAAATGAAAGTATATATTAATATAAAAAAATGTGATTATTTATTCAATTTATTCTTCATTGCTGAACGCGCTGGAGAATATATATTCATCCATGCTTGAATATGAACCAGATTGTTAACCATTCTAGTTTGTCATATTACAAATAATTTATCACAAATAAGTATGGGTGGGCGCGAGAAGGGGATGAAAGTAAAATTATAGCACGAAAGGATCCGCATTCATGTTTCACCACAAACTGTCATTTATTATTTCATCGTGATTAATGGTGTGTATAATATTCAATACCACAGTATTGAATTTTCATTTTCAGTTAATGGCCTTAGTGTGGTGTTTGCACATATGGCCTTTCGCTAAACTTCCGCATATATACATTATACACATATAAATCTCATAAAATTTACGGATAAACCATATAGACTCAAGGATTTTATTCCTCAAACATATCGTAAAAATAAGTCGCTTCTGAATTATTGAAAAAGTTAACAAATTCTTTTCTGACTGCCGTAATTATTTTTTGGATTGTATTCAAATGTTGATTTGCTTTAATATAATTTCGAGAATTTCAATCCAGCAGAATGAAGACCCGTTTGTTATTTGGATTCAATTGTTTTGAGTGTATCGTGATGATAAGAATGGAAAAGAAATCAAATGAAATAAATACAGAGAGTATTGAGTAGAAGGCAGAATAAAGTGAGTGATGGGTTGGTAATAAAAAAAAAGTGTAGTATTGGCATATATAAGTTCAGAAGAGTGGGCATTATATAAATACATGTGTGTATATGCATATAATGTACATCAGCGAAGTGTATATACCGTGAAGTGGAAGTTTGGAGTGACGACAGTTGGCGTTCTCCACTCGTGCATTTTATACACGGGTGTTTTACTACTATCGCCCATTAGAGCCAAATTTAATCGGCTCAAGTTGCCAAGCCGACCCCCCATCATTCGACAGCACCCACATTGCGGGAGTTTTACACTAATACATATATTCATTCATGAAATCGAGACAGCAGTGAGAGAAAAAATTAAGAAAATGGGAATGAAATAAAATTCATGCAAATTCGACGATTCAATATAATTTTTGATTCATTCATTCTTTTTATATTATCAAATTTTTCTGGCAATAAAATAACCATTTTTTCATAAATTAAAAATAGAATTGATTCAGATAATTCTATTAGTGCATACATGGGTGGAAAATGCTGAATGACAAACGATTATGAAGATGAATTATACAGAATCGCAAATTTGATTAATTTACAAACATTTTGGCAGTAATTATTGGAAAAATTGAGTCAAGTGAATGAGAGATGTAAAATTAATGTGTTTTTTTTTCTGTTTTTGATGATGTTTCAGACAAAAAGGAGCCCACCCGATTTCTCGGGGAGGGTGTATCATTCAAGGCAAAATTGATTGGTATATTGGAAGTGTCGGAGGCGCGTGGTGACCGAATGTGTCAGGCTGCCCTTGCCGATTTGAAGATGGCTATAAGGGCAGCTGGTGAACATAAACAACGTATTGCTGTACAAGTCAGCATCGATGGATTACGATTGAGAGATGAAAAGACTGGAGTAAGAAACAAATCAATGTTTATTGTGATATTGATGTAGATAAAAAGATTTAGTTGTCAATTTGTACAAGCCAAGAAGAGTTCAGAATTGTGATGAATTCATTTTCTATTCCGATATTCAACCTGAATCCTTTGGGGATATGTTTTTTTTTTTGAATTAATAAATGGAATTGAATTGATTTAATGTCATTGATTTATGTACATCATTATCAAATGATTGATGATTTATTTTCAGGAATGCCTTTATCATCATCCAGTTCACAAAATATCATTCATTGCTCAGGATATGAGTGATTCACGTGCATTTGGTTACATATTCGGTTCTCCTGATACAGGTCATCGATTTTTCGGCATCAAGACAGATAAAGCTGCGAATCAAGTGAGTTCCATTGAAGACTAATCGACTCTATTGACATTGTTCAGTACCTACCTATATCGTATAGTTATCTAGATCCCCAGCAGTGAATAATAAGGGAAGCTGAAGTGAACTTAGGGGAGATAAAGAGGAAGAGAGTAAGAGAGTAAGAGAGTAAGAGAGAAAGAGGGAGGCTCGTTCAGCGGTGTGAATTGTACGGTGCAATAGAATTTCAACTGTGTGAGCTATTACGACCCCTGGAACGTTGGACACAAAATTGTATTTGCCCAATCCACGAACCAATATCATCCCTCGAATGAAGCTTCCAATCGTTGCTCTTCCCCCTGTACCCTCTGTCACTCAGTCAGTTGCATGAATCCCCCTGTTTCCTCTTGTCGACGATTATTTCGGGGCGTATGTAAATAATTGTATTACATCGCCAGGTTTATCGGACCCGAATAATTCGTATGCTTCACCGCTGCTAAATTACACTCCTATTCTCTTTGTTCTGACTCTTCGGGGACGTTTATAAATCGATTCATGTATGTGTATAGATTATCAGTGTTGTCCTCGAAAATTCGTATCATAGACAATTGAATGAGTTGATTGATACCAATTGATGGAAGTGAGACAAGTGCAATTATTTTCGAAACAGTGGACAAAATGTTTTTCCTGTTAGAGAATTGTTTCTTTAAAGCGGAGCTGTGAGTTTATGGAATTTTCTTCATGGTGTCTATATCGTGTGCAATATTATGTTTTGTCTCTATTTGTCAGATTGCACTGTGGATGGATTTCTTGGCGAACAGCGAGCTTTAAATTTATAATATCGCCGTTTAATTAGAAACAAACTTTTCATAAAAGTTGTTGCTGACTCCTGTCATCTTCATAATTTTGCAATTGTATCCAATGTAATGTAAATCTTTTATAGTGTATAGTCTTATGGGGATGATGATGAAACTTCTGAAACTTTCATTTTATAAGAGTACAATGTGTGCTATAGTATTTTCCAGTTTATATTATACGCGGAGATGAGCCCGGAGATGGGCTCATAACGAATTATACTTTTTGATTTTGTATTCAAATTGAAGACAATGTATGAGAATGTATTTCATGATGTAAATTTTCATGCAGGTGGTGATTGCAATGCGTGATCTTTTTCAAGTTGTGTTTGAATTGAAAAAAAAGGAAATTGAACTTGCAAAACAACATATTGAACACAATTCTATGAAATTTCTTACAAGTGATATATTTGTAGAGCCAGCGCCAGACACAAAGGTAAGCTTTTGGGCTTTCTTTTTTGGCCGACGGAATCTATTGCACTTTTGCACAATTTTTCATTCGAGTGTGCTCATTAATATTTCAGGGGGCTGCAGGAACTGAGAGTTGTATACATCGCATGCGATCTTCAAATGCTGATGCAGAGAAGACAACAGATAAAAAAGCTGATAATAGAAGTGGTGTAATCGCCGATCTTCTTGATTTACAATTTGAATTGAATTCATTGCAACAAGGTATTCATCAAATGGATAAAATAACACCGGAAAATGCACGACCATCATCGGAAGATCCTTTCGAAACTGATCCGTTTGGTGATTCATTCACGAACATAAAGGTTGGTTCATTGGAGATATTATTTTGTCATTCCGAAGATAAATAATTGAAAATTTTCGTCATCGTTGTGCACTGAATATTTCTTTGTGGTAATTTGAAGGTAAAAGGTCCTGTTCAACCAATGTTGCCGCCACCTCCTTCATCGACGAAACGGGGTCATTTGGAACGCCAACAAACCATACCAACCCCATCCTCCTCAACTTCAAGTCCAGCAACAGTTTTGCCAAGCAGAACTTCACCACCACAACAAACTACAATGCGATGGTTAGAAAACGATGTTGAGAAACAATTTTGCGATGGTGAAATTGCAAATTTAACGAGCGCAGCGTCGGCGGACAAAGATGCCAAAAGTGATAACGTCAGTTTACAATGCGAATATAAAATGAAATGGAAATGATCGAAATTTGTAATGCATTAGATTTCTAATATGTACATCTGTTTTTTCTTTGCCTGCAGGATTCAACGTCTTCATTCAGAATCCAGGGTAAAAGTCCACAAATCGATGTCTTTACTGAATTAGATCCTCTTGGCACTGGACTGAGCAAACCTTATATTGATAAAAAAGACTTTTTCCAGCATTTGAAAAATCCACCAAAGAAAGTGTTAAAAGATTTGGTGACAACGTGTTCAGGTGATACATTTCCAACAAATTTTGATTTATCAATCGATTCACTTGATCCAATAAATATCAATAATGAAAAGCCAACGAATATATTTGAGGAGGGTGATTTTGCGGATTTCGATAAATTCGAAACGTCTACAGATGTGAACAATACATCGACATCATCAGTATCATCGAAAAAACTTTCACCACAACTACCCAAAAAATCGAAACTGATTCATCATCAACCATTGTCAGTTAGTTTACCTCCTGAAGATTGCCACACAATAACGAAAAATACTTCAACAACATCAATTGGAAAACCGGAACGCGACAATTCCGAAACAATTCAATCACTAATTCGTTTACCAAGTCCAAACAAGCAGCAATCAGTGAGAAAAAAAGACTTCGAAATTGATTTACCATCAGCAAGTCGAGGACAGTCCATTGATAAACCATTTCCAGTTGATTTCTCTGTTGCTAATGACTCTCCAGCATCACCAATACGTTCGGGTTCGTCCGAAGCCAATTCTAGATTATCAAGCTCTAGCGCAGAATTGGAAATCGTTCCAGAACCACCACCACGAGGCGCTGGCAGTATTGTAATCAATCCACCACCATTACCACCGAAAAAACAGGGTTGTAGAGGTGGGAATAAACCGCCACCTCGACCACCACATAGTGACGGGCACTTTCATTATGATTTCATTGAACGACAAACATCTACACCGTCACCAACGAAAATCGATTCAAGTATCAAGAGTCCTGAATTGAGTACTACGCGCCGTTTTGATGATAATTTCACACCAATATCTTTGAAAGCTCAAGAATCTACATCGCGTATTGACACAATAAACTCTTTGTCTTCATCAAGATTCGAAGATTCATTTAGTAATATGATACCCACTACTTTGTCATCATTATTCAAAAATTCATATGACAACGTGAGTAAAGTTAAAAAGAAACCGTCGCTCGATATAACATTAAGTCAGTTGACATCTTCTAATCTTGCTGAATTGGCAACAAATCTTGATATGACTGTTAATGAATTGACGAGTCTTACATTGCAACAATTGACTGAATGTTTAGGTAAATTGTCAGTTAAGGACACACAACCAACACCACCTCCATCACAACCACCACTAAATAATATCCCTGAAACATCATTCGTTTTAGATGAACCAATGTTCAAGGCGAATTTTGAGCAAGTTACGAAACCTACAGAAAATCCAACTTATGATAAATATGCTGTATTTCGTGAACTCTTAGGAATGGAACAAGAAAAAGAGGATCAATTGAAAGAATGCTTCAATCAAGATATAAATGATTTTGATAGAAAAGAATCGAGCTCGCAGGACGAAGAAGTTTTTGACGTTGATACGAAAATTGAATTGAATATAAAACATGACGATGAATCAACGTCCGAAATCAATGGTATTAATATGATAAATAAATCAATGTCAGATGAGGTGATAGACGAAGATATGAAGGAGGAAAACGTTCTTGAAATTTCCACGGACACAGTGAATCTCCAGTCAATGAGTTACGACGAGAAAGTTTTAACAAAGTTGGCCGACGATGATGTTGAGGAGCAAAATAAAGAGCAGAAGGACTTGAATATCGATATTGGAGTGCAACAACTAGATCCAGATGACAACATCAACGAAATGAAGGAGGAATCAATTGTTGCGTCGCCACCAACAGCTCAAATAAAATCTCCATCAACACAATCAAGTGATAGATATGCAGCATTGCGAGAAATTGTAGCTGATGTGGTGCAACTTAATAATGAAACGGAGGATAGACCGATAACTCCACCGACATCTCCAATCGAACCACCGAAACCAACTGTTGCTGAACAAGACTTGATGAAATTATTTTCTGCACCACAATCACAAACATCAAGTCCGAAAAAACTCAATCAACCTCTCATTAGATTAAATACCGCCGATTTACAAGCAATTGCCACCGATATTTTCGAAGAAATACGTATGTTGAATACAAATATAAATAATACAAGAGTAATTAATAGCGGGTTTGAAGATGTTTTCTGTCCATTCACCGAAATGAATAAACAGACAAACAAAGAGGAAACGAAGGATGAAAATTGGGCAAAATTCGATACAGGAATTTTTCATTCTGAGAAGTCGGTGTATGAGGGACATGGTGGTTCAGTTGGTGGTACATCACCGTGGTCTCCCGACGAAAAAGAATTTCACAAAGAATCTTCATTCAAAGCAACGACCGCGACAACAACACCAACAACAATAACTACAGCAAATCGACACTCAGGCGACAGTGACAATGAATGGAAAGACGAAGAAGAAAGTGAAGAGAGCAATGGGCGATTAAGAGATGAAGGATTTTGGGGCGGTAGACATCCACGTTTTGACTCTAGTTGTGAGGAAAGTATGTATTACGATGATGGAACACCAGTTAATGATAAAGAGCGACACTTCCGAGAACGTTCGAGCAAAAAATCGCGTGGCATACCATGGTCAAAACCCGGACGCCGAATGAGGCCAGAATCACCGCCATGGCACGAGGAAGAACGATGGGACGAGGAAAATCGTCGATATCCAACGAGAAAAATCCCCTACAAAGATGATGATGAACGAAATAAAACACATTGGAAATGTCGTGGTGGTCTTCAAAGGCCATATTGGAATGGTGACCGTGATGGGCCTAGGCCACACGATCATCCGATGTACGATGATGAACGTGGCAAACGAAGAATGATGCTTTGGAGTGAGGATGACAGAGATCGAGACAGATTTAGTAGTCAAGAGAGTATGGGTTATGATGATGAAGAACGATGGTCGAGACGTGAATATGAACGTAGAAGATGGGAAGAGGACGGTAGATTTTGGGGTAGACGTGGCGTACCACCGCCTGATGCTGATTATCCAACGTCATATAGAAAGCACAATATCCATTACCGCCGTGACAGTCGTGAACGCCCGTCACTTGAATATCCACCTGGTTGGGAGGAGGATTATGGAATTGATCGTGGTGGTGATACTTCGCACAGATATATGACGCGCAAACGTCATTGGCCTAAAAGACCGAATAGCGCGAACGATGAGAGAAATGTTGAGATTGGTTATGTTGAACCGAGAATTAAATATGGTGTATCAAGGTCTGAATGCAGTGACAATGATTCAGAGCTTTATCATCGTCCATATCGATCAAGGAGTCGTGAAATTTATTGGGAAAGCGATCAGGAATTCGATAGTTGGGGCGAACGACCATATTGGTCAGAAGGTCCTGATACAAAAAGCGAAAGTCTTCATCGTCGACGAATGAATAAACATAAACAACCAATGAGAACACCAGCAGTCAAGGCACAAAGTTCACCATTCGAGGATGATTTTACTCAAAGTTTGGAGTTGAGTCAGCCGTCTCTGGATCTATTGGATACGGATCCGAGAGTTAGATCGCAAGAGATAGTTGAAACCAAACAGGCAATTAGTCCACGAGGCAATGTTCAAGAGGTGGCACAAAGAGAGATCAGAAAATATAAGGATTCAAGTTATTTTGACGATGAAATGACGCCAACACCCAGCGCATCCAGTGACACATCGGATAGACAACGTTTGGGCTCGGATTTAAAAGCAACACCGGATGATTTACCATGTGATACAAAAGATCCAACGTCTGGCGATGGTTTTATATCAGAGGATAGTGGTCGAGATTCATTTTTCAATGGTGATCCAAGATTTGATGATGATGCATTTGCATTAAAATCAGAAATGGCTGACAGTGTACCAGACACTACTAATGGTATAACATTAAAAAATTCACGACAATTGAAGTATGGCAATAACAAAATTAAGGGTGGTGATCATGATATTAAAAAGTCTGAATCGGTTAATATATTCGTAAGAGAGAGCGACCCATTTGATGATGATGATTTTTTCAATTAACGTGAAAATAGATGAAAAAAATTAAAGTAATTATTGTTATTTTCAAAAAAAGAGAAAGAAAATAATATCAGAAAGCTTATATTGTATATGTATACAGTAAAAAATTAACAATGAAAATATTAGTACGAGTTTTTTACACTATTGAGACTTTTCAAAATATTTTCTAAGAAAAGTGCTCGATATTCTTTTAATTTTATACTAATTGACAAATAGTCACATTTTCATTCTTTCCATTGATTTATTACCATTTAGAAAACACATTTTTCATCATTTATTTATTCATCGTCTTTATTTGTTTTTATTATTTATTATTATTATTATTATTATTATTATTATTATTATCGAATTCATATATTTATTTCCAACACAAATTCAATTGAGTTTGCTGTATTATTTTTCCAAAGAATAATAGTCATTGAATAGCTAGAAATAATTCTGTGTGATGAGTGTGTATGCGTGCGCGTGTTTGTGTGAATAATTTATTGTATTGTTATGTTTAACAACAATTAAAAAATTGATATGCGTTTTCATTGAATGATATATGAATAATGCGGCGAGACTGACAAAGAATTGGATATTAGGAATGATAATTGAAAGGAAAGACCTAGTCGATCTGTTGTATAGGGAATTCCATCATTGTATTTTGCGAAAGACTCATTGTAATTCGTATGAATGATGAGAGTAATATAATTTGGATGAAAAAATAAAAGTTTTGATTTCATCAATCTCTGTTCAATGATAATCCGTAGATAAAAAATAAAAGATATAAAATAATAAACAAAACAATGACGAATAATTATTTTATAAGTGTAATAGTCAATCAACTGATACAGCATTTTTGCGTAACATTTGAGAATGTCCATGGAAGTAAATTCGACAGTGCTAATAAAAAAGTAGAAACTATGTCATACTATGAATCACCATTGTTCTATTATTACTCTCCATATCGTAATCATTTGATAAATACTGATCACTATTTTATATTATTTGCAATGTTTATTTTTTTTCTATTGATAAAGTAAACGAAACAAAAAAAAAGAGAAGAGAAAAGAAAAATGTTGAAAACGAATTTCAATTTATTAACGCATTAAAACCTTCCGCTCTTTGATTTCATCTGCACAATGCACAATAAAAAGAGCATTAGATCGTCGGCTTTGTTGAACCGCAGCGGCACAATGCTCTTGTATAAAGCTCTACTATATTCTCTTTCCCTGTTTCTCTCTACTCTGTCAGTATATATTCCACCCTATATACCAAACGCCAAGTACTTGAAACACCTGGTAAACAAAGAAACAATGCGCCTCGTATATATTTCTATGCAGTGCAGAGGCTCAGAGCGTTTGGGATTATACTCGCATTTCGAACACACCTACGCTAACAAATTTTGTCACCTCACTTTTTCATTTCTACCATTATTTTTCCATTTTTCATTGCAATTTCGCAATTGCGAACAAAAGGGAAATGGAAATTAAATAGATTCATCACAATTATAAGAGTGTGTAAAAATATGTTGTCAGCTGGACAACTATCCCCACACTTGACATAAAATCTACTTCAATTTTCTATTTAACATTTTAATACTTCGTTTATGAATAAACTATTTTTGATTTAGACCTTTTCAAAATCATTACGATATATTAATTATTCAATTGGTCCATTTATTTTTCAAGATAAGTCCAAGACAATTCTCACGAAAGGATATTGGGGAAAAAACCAACTGGTAATCATGAGGGAAGAATTATGTATAACAAATTGATGAAAAAGATTTTCCATACAATTTTTTTCATTTCTTTTGTGATATAAATTATACACATACAGTCGTGAGGATTTCCGACATTTTTCTCCCTCCCAATCTCTTTCAAAGCAATGTATACATACAACATATATGTATGTATATACGTAAGTATATTCACATATATATACATTGTAAAGGTCACCCTCATCCCTGCTTAACAATAGAAATAAATATACAGTCGTATATACTATTCGCCCCGATACTTCAGACGTTCTCGACACTCATATTTTTTCGACAATTACGCCTGAAGCGGCCAACTTTTTTTTTCATCTCTTAGTACTTAAATCTACATGAAATCACAAATGTGTATGTGCATAGAATTCGTACACGCAATTTCGTGGTTTCTTTTTATACACAAATGTCTATTTGCTTGCTCGCGAAAAGGTCTTGCAGTGCTAGCACATCAAGGAACAATGAAAATCACTACGATATCGATAATACAGATGTATCTATGGAGTGTTTATGGAGTACTCTGGTGAAAGGTACAGAATATTTTGTTTCTTTGACCATTTGATTATATATTCGTTGAAACAGATATAAAAAATCGAATTCTGATAATCATAAAGTACTAATTAAATCAGTTGTATCCTGAAAATGAGTAAATGTATCAACAGAATAATAAAGGACTAAATTTTTTTGATATCAAAGAGAATCATGGATTAATTATTCCAAATATTTCATTAATTATTGTTTGAACTGTTAAAGTATGAAGATGAGAGAAAAATCTTTTTCCCAAACTAAAAATGGCATTTGTTTTTATATATGAAAATGTTCGTTTCATCAACATTTCTCTTTATTTTTCATACAAAGAGAAATGTTATTTCTTTCAAAATTGTTCCATTGTGTATATAAGAATAATTTTATTCATATGTGCTCTATTTTCGCGGTGTCTATTCTCTTTACGTTCTTTATTTTTCCACAAGTTACATTCATATATGAATATATATTACTCCAGGAGAAAAATATCAAATGAACGAATAGCAAGGGCAAACAATTAAAATTATAAACATTTCTCATAGAGCTTTCACAGTGGTATTCACCAAGTGCGGTTCATTTTATAATCCCCGTTACCGTTTCCTTGTCGAAACTCTCTCGCCATTGCTTTCGCTTGCTCTTACTCACACTCAGTCTTGCACTTGTTTCACTCTTACAGTAAAAGTACTTTTGAACATTCAAGTGAACATACGAGTGTATGCGGGTTAGTTTGCCGCGTTATATTGCACGCGAGCCGTGTGACGTATATAAAACCCTCGACCTCCAGGAGAACAATACCACCCGCTTATCCATATATATATATATATATGGATATATTATGTGGATATCTTATGATACATATACATCTGCTCCGCGTGAATATATACAATGATGGCGCATAGGGGATGAAGATGGGATAAAATGGCGACATGAAAAACAGTCCAAGATTTTCGATTGGATAAACTCGGAAAAAGAAGTAAAGAAAAATGTGCTACTGAAGAAATCATCACATATTGTTGAATAATTGGAGTTTCATATCCAATTTTAAAATTACTTTATCACATTTTCGTATGATCACTGTAAAATTCTAAATAAATATTCTTCAACTCTGATAGACGAAAGATTAAGAAAATTTATATCTATTTATCATATTATAAGTCTGTTACAACCTCGAAAACCCATTGATGCAAATTGTGGATTGAAATATTTCATCTTATGATGAATAGTTAATTTTTTTATCACTAGCTCTTAGGAGATTCCAAATTCTCAACCAACCCTCTGATAAAAACACATATATATATATATAGACCTATAACGGCATCAATATTCATTAAATATAAGCATGAATAAAGTCGTTGAGTGTTTACAAAGTTCGTGAGCAAGCGAATTTTTGATATTGTCACTCGTGCATTTAACATGATAGTTATATGCATGTATCTATATGAAACTCAAGCGCTGATGATCATATCAGTCGACGAGCGCGCGCGCCTTCATGTTTCAAGCCATCATATTTGCATACAATTGACTTTCAAATAGCCTGTGTACGCGGATTCTCTTTGCCATCATACCATGGTATTATTCACAGTTGGCGAATGAGTGACAGAGAAAAAGTATAAGCAAAAGGGGTGAAATATATAGAGATACTGATGGAGCAACGAGCACTTGATAAAGTGCTACTATTCACTGATAAATTAAATTAAATTAATAATCCAATGAAATATGGATCAAGTTCATTGTGGACAAATATTTATAACTATCCAGTTTGAATATGATTTATTATCTGAGAAATCTCATCACTAATTTTATATTTATTTTTATCATCAATGTTATTCGAAGATGACTGTAAAGTAATTAAATAATTCCTGTACTATCGAATTATCGATTTATCAACACTCAATTTTTTTTGATTTTCAATACCCCGAAAAATTTCTTTGAATAACGATAAAAGAAATAAACTTTAAAAAATCTCATTTTCGAATGGCAGTAGATGATATTGCATAATCACATTTTATTTCAAAATAATTTGCATATTTGCATGAACGAAAGAAAAGTAAAGGGTGTAGGGAAAAATTGAAAAAATTACTTTGTCACAAAGTGAGAGAGGATTTATACTGAAATGAAAGCGCAAAATGAAAGGACGTGGGAGTAGAGTTGAAGCGAGGAAAAAAAGTAGGGAAAAAAAGGCAAAAGAGAATGTATAAGATACGAAAGCTTCATCACACAAAAGCGCACGGCATCTTGGTGAAAAAAAGGTGCAAAGGCGACAACATTCTTTGTAGCGGGATGCAGGTATATAACCGCTTGCCGTTGCGCCAGTAGACATCACAGAGCACCACTTGGAACTTTCTTTGCCTTATTTTCCTCTCCACCCCCCTTATGTTTCGTGCCTGTATATACATATGATGCGATACCCGACGTTTTCTTCCTAGCATCCACCCACTCACCCCCTCACACACAATCTCATCGTCCGCCATACTCACTTCTCACTCTGTTTCTTCGGCACACGTTTATAGTCCCACCATTTTATTCCTCTTGCACGGTGCTTTCCTTTGTCTTCCCCTATTTCCTTGATGTCGACACTGCCTTCTACATCTCTTCGTCCTATATGTCTGTGTTAGACTCTATGTATACCCTCTTCCATTCTCTTTTCATGTTGTATCCACCCTACCACCCTCATCTAACTCTGACGACCCCGCTGAGTATATATAGACCAAGCAGTGGCTTCAAGCTTTAACTCCCACTTGGTCCTTTCAACCTCGCTCTCTCTTACGTACTCCCTTCGTGGTAACTCTCTTTGGGTCTTTGCTTGCAATCGCGGGATATTTACTAACATCCAAGATGGCGACATAATCTTCTGTGCCACCGCTAAAGCAGCTTCGACTTGTTGTCATCGCATTTCCCTTGTTTCTCTCTGTATGTATAGATGTTTGTCTATGGACATCTCAATATCTCTATATTTCACTTCTACTTGGAGTTTCAGGGAGCTTTATAAAATTCCAACTTCTAGAATCGTTCGTTTTTTACTTCTGCAGTATATTCGTATGACAAATCTACTATTGAATTGACTGGATATCTGTAGGTTGGATCAAAGAAATGTAATTACTGACACATCGGCTTTTCTCTCATGTGATGCTTATCGGTGAATAAAATGTAAAAAGTCGAATGAAAATTTGTCATTCTAATTCAGTTTATCGAAGATTAGAACTTTGTGAGAAAATTGCTAGGTGCGGATGAAAAAACAACTTGCGAACAACCTTTTGGCGTAGTAGAAGTGGAGTTAATGGAAGTCAAACTGATTTCTGGTTGACTTATTAACGGAATTGCTATTGGAGTTTGTTATTCATTCCGAAACCGACGCGCTGCTGTTAGAGTTAATCGTCCCTGGAAATGTTTTCCCTTTAACTCACTAAAAAATTTTCAGATGTAAAAGCAAAAGTCATATAAACGTGAAGTCAGATTATTTTACTCAATACTTAAAATTTCATTGATTCAGTAAATTCCATTATTTCCATATAAAAGAAAAGTTTTATGCTATGTAAGATATTCACTTTATCCTTTTGTTATGACAATCGTATTTAAAAAAGTGGAAGGAAATGACGAAAATTTTGTTCATCGAATAATCATAGGACTAATATTCCGAATGTGTATAAATAGAAATACTCTCCGAATAATTATCTCCAATATTTACGTTCTAACTCAACGACTGAAATATCGTTGTCAAAACACGAACATTCAATATCTTAACAAACTACAATTGCAGACAAATAATATCGTTATCATTCTTTATCTAATCTTGAGCACATATCCAATAATTCGATTCATATTTACGCATATATAAATAATTTCCATATGCATTATTGTCAAATATTCATACTCGCTACAATATTACATTCATCACAATCAAATCTATCAATATAACAGTTAATAATCGAAAAACTATTATCGTCAATAAATAAACAAATAAATCACTGAATAAATAACAATGTGAAATTGATTGAATTTGACAGAAAATGTAATTTTAGGTGAGAGAATAAATAAAATTAGAAGGAAATATTTTCCATTGCGCGCAATAAATACATATTGTATATGTATTTATGCATGCATATTGAAGTGCTGTAGAGTAAGTGCAATAATACCGGATTATTTGCATCGCAATGGCATGTATACGAGCAAACATAATATTCGCTCTCTGTCGACTCTGTGAACCGATAGCCGGGGTTGGTACCAAAGCACAGAGAACGATTCAAACTCGGGAAATACGCGCGTATCATCAGTCTGCCTCACTGAATGTCCAACTATATTCATCTATCTATAGCTGCCGGCGTTCACCCTCATCTACCTATACAGATACATATATATGCGTGTGTATGTATCTGCCCTCCCTTTTATATACAGGTATACTAACACTATGCATTTAGTTTCTCTCTCCTTCATAACACTTGCGCGCATTATTTGTTCCACTCCCTTCGACATTTCCTCACACTATCCATCCTGCTTTAGGTATATCCATTCCTCTGCCTCCCTGTACCTCTTTATGTACACTGTATATGCGATTGCATGTGTACACCATCGCTTCATAATACTGAATCTGTTTGAGCTGCCTCAGGGATGTTAAATGGTCATATCATCCAGACTTCCGATTGTCCATGTGGTATATTCCCTATTCCACAAATTGGATTGCTCCAATTTTCAATTCTGTCATGAATTGTTTTAATTAATATTTCATATATTTTGATGTTAATTTATATTGTATGGGTGAAGTTATGGTATTGTAGTTTGTGAAGGGAATGTAGTAGAAGTGGTTTTGAACACATTTTCATAGGTGAGAGAAATGAATATTGGTAGGATTCAATTTCATTTCATTGATTTGTAGCAATTTTAGTAGTTGGGTTTAATCGGATAATACATTTGTTTTAAAGGATCCAAACTGAATGATATTGATGATTATTTATTCTTTTGATTTTCTTCGAAGTGTGCCTTACATAAAATTGAAGTAAAAGAATTTTTGATTTTAAATTGTTACGATGATTTTTCAATTATTCTCATTAAGAAATTTCTTTTTTATTTTAGTTGAAGTCACATTATTCGATATCGATGCTTTTTCTTTGCGCACATTCCTGAAGAGCAATCAAAATAATTTACTTTTAATATTATTGATAGATATTTTATAGCTTTGCAGCGAAAGAAAAATTCCATCCATCAAATTTCTATATAAAGTTAAAATAAAATGTGATTTTTCTTCCGGATCTGTTGAATGTTAATAATACAGAAAACGTTTCAACTCACGTAAATGTATACAAATTTTGCTTTCTTACTTTGTATTTCGCAGTGTTCTATTCTCCCATTTCATTCCTCCACTTTCTATATAAAGTTCGTCTTTTTTCTCAGAGCATAGCCATAACAATTTCCTTTTCTCAGAGCATCCAACACCTCGTCTTACTCTTTTTCTTTCTCTTCTTCATTCTTGCTTATATCAACCTGACGAATTTTTTTTTCTCTTTGACGCGTGGTCGGTTCGAGTGTGGCGCGCATCGAAACCCTCCCTCAAACCAGTCTGCACACAAATCCGTCAAATTCAAACGGACACGAGAAAAAGAGAAGGGAGGATTTAGCTGGTCGTATAGCAACCACCCTGTCTATCACACATATATTTATATAGGGATGATGGTAGTGAGTTGGGGCGCAAGACTTGGAAATGCCCGCCCTCGTCGCTGTGGCCGCCGCCCCCTCAATGCAATAGCACACAGCGAGATACAGAGCGAGCGAGAAGGCAACAGAAATATAGAGAAAGAGATTGGAGAGAGAGTGAAACCTTTACCAAATCAATTCGAAGCAGCATCCGTGGCACAGTCCTCTTGCACAGTACCATCAACCAACGTCCACGTTATACAACAATTCAAATTCCACTAAAATAATATTACTCATTGTCATACCAGTGAACTTCCTTCAATTCAACAAAATCAATCGCAGGAGAATATTCAAATCGTGGATAAAACAAAGGCGAAAACAAATGATTATGTGAAGGTGTGTTGAATATGGTGATTGTATATTCAAATGAATAAAATTGAGGAAGAAGATATGATAAGGTAGATAATGTGAAAAGAATATAAATTGATATGTATTATTTCGAATTCTCATTATCACGGATGATAATTGTATAATGTGTGAAAATAATGTGAAAATTCAATTTACTATGAAGACATGAATGAAAATATTGTAGTAAACGTCGTCTAATGATCGTGGTAATTGAATTGCAATATGTAGTAAACATAAAAAAAGCTGGATTAAATCGAGATTGCGGATGATATAAAAAATTGAATAAGAATAAAATGAAAATTCGTGTTATGTGCGTGTGTGGTATATCTTGGAGCGGATGAAGCAAGTTGGATTCAACAGCACAATACACACGTCTGACCAACAGACAGTTGTAGGGTTCGTGCGATCTTGGGATTCCGCAAAGTCCTTGAGACTACTCATAGCAAGAGACTTGGTTGGGTGGTAAACAACATCTATACTGATGGTAATACTTTGGCACATGAAACCTGATGTGATTTTTTCGTATTTTCTTTTATTTTTCCTTCCTTCGTATTTCCGTTCACAACGTGCAAGCAGTGAAATGAAAAGTTTCAGTGTTTTTAATTGAAAGAAGGTGGGAGGAAAGACAATTGAGTTTAGATAAACAGAAATGAAAATATGAGAAAATGAAAAATAATGAACGATGTATGTGTTTGTGTATATGTTATCACAATCTGACGCCACTCAACTATTAGCGTAAGACATCATACGACATAGCATACATATACAGACACGCGCGCGCGCGCGTGGGCGCACGCGAAGATAACTCATCTAATGATGATGATTGCATTAGGGTCTTTGCTAAAAGAAAATCAGTTGTCACAGAAATATCCTGAAGTGTTATTCGTAGTCAAAGTTTGAATTTGATAGTCAAGAGGTGATGTAGAATTGTGAATTAGCGACGAAATAAAATATACAATCATGATAAACATGGGGAGCTACTTTAAACAATCAATTTCGTAAATATTCTTGCAAATTGTCAGAATAAAAAAATAGAATATCAGGAGAAATATACAAACATCAAGATGGATATCGAGTCAATGATAATGTCAAATGTTTCATGTGACGGATGCATTGATAGTGATCGTGATTCAGACAGCGGTAGTATGATTGTTGATCCAGTAAGTTTAGATCAAAAGGATCTATCACCATCACGCTCAAATGCAAATATAGGTGTATCGTCGCACATTGTTAATGCGGCGGCGACAGCAGCACGAAATCGTAATAGAAGTATGAAAAAAACCTATTCAATGATGTCAGCAACACAAAAAACAGGACAATCTTCATCTTTTTCGACAGATAAGATGTCATCAACACAAATAAAACCACCGTATTCATATATAGCACTTATAACTATGGCAATATTGCAATCGCCTCAAAAGAAATTAACATTAAGTGGAATATGTGAATTTATAATGGCACGATTTCCATATTATCATGAAAAATTTCCAGCATGGCAAAATTCAATAAGACATAATTTATCATTAAATGATTGTTTTATTAAAATACCACGTGAGCCTGGTAATCCTGGTAAAGGAAATTATTGGACACTTGACCCATTGGCAGAGGATATGTTTGACAATGGAAGTTTCTTACGACGAAGAAAACGATATAAAAGGCCACCACCACATTATGTATTACGGGACCGTGCTATTATGGCAACATTTGCTATTTGCGGTGATCGTGGTGGATGTCCGGGTGCAAATAATGCTGGTGCACTGGGTTATCCTGGCGCAGCGGCAGCAGCTTATCTAACACCGCAACCACGAATTCCAATACTTGAATTTCCGACATTGGAAGCGCTAAAACTCGGTGGCTTTCTCGAACCACCACCGCCGCTATATAAACCTGTACCAATAGCAGCGCCACATCAACAAATTCGTCAACTAGTTGGTAATCCAACGTCTAATAATTTAATTAATAATACTAATGCCACAGCAGCAATGATGTCGAGTATTCCAACAAGATTAGCTGTTTCTGTATGCTCCAGTGGTGCATCTGATAAAAAAGCTAGTTTCAGTATAGATGCACTTATTGGTAAGCAAGCGGGTGCAGAACAAAATATTGGTGGTTTGCTCGATTTGAGTCCGGCAGAACATCGTGGCATTCGCAGTCAAGCTTCGGCATTTTCACCACTTGTTTAAAGTCTCATGGATTTCTCTATGGACTGCGATTGATAGTGGTATACCCAGGAGAAATTCAATTCTAATTAATTCTAACTAATTTCATATCATTTCAATACTTGAAAACATTCCAGTTTAAAAATGCATCTTCAGTTCTAATTGGAACAGAATTTTTAGCAATCAGAATTGATTTCCAATTATTATAAATAACATATTCTCAAGAAGCAAAACGAAGATTCCCCTGATTGTGAGATGTTTCACTCAGATTTAAACTACTTATCAAATCCGCAGTCAATTTCCATAAACCATAATCAAGAATTTCATATTTCTCTGAATTATTGACGTTCCTGGGTACTTGTTCCTACCACTTCTACTACAATATCTACATCTGCTGCTAGTGGTAATATCCTCGCAGTTCAGACATCACACAATGAGCATTGTGTATTTTCAACACTCAAAGACGACAAGTAATTTTCTTCATTCGGATAATAAGCAAAAATACTGTCGATTAATTCTACAACTACTCCACATTATCGTGAATATAATTTTCTTTTTGTATTCAAATTTTTGCTAATGCATACACTGACGATGTACACGCTTTTATTCGCACATATAGCTATTGAGGCCAATGAAAGCATTGTAAATATGGCCGTCGATTCGATGTGTGCAAAGCACTTGATCTCCGGGGGTTAGTCTTTTTATTTTTTTCATCTCGTTCACTTCCACCCTCTTTCTCTCTGATTTCATTTTTTATTCTGACTGACTATCCTTTCTGTATAGCTCACAATTGGTTCGATTTTCGTTCTTATGTATATATAAATAGGTGAGGAAATGTGTATCTAGATTTAGATATTGAACATAAAGAATATTAAAAGAAAAAAATTCCATATAAATAAATATATATATATATATATATATATATATAAGTAATTGTAGAATAATTTAAATATAAAATAAGAATCCCAAACTCGTAGAATGCACTCGAAAATAAACTATTATCATTATTGTGAGCTATTGTAAGATTTTTCCTTTAATGTACATACGATAAGATTATATTGACTAGATTAAATGTATACTTGATCTCAATTTATGTATATTAATTCATGAAAATTAGCAAAACAATAAGAAAAGATACGAAAGAATAAATAATTATAAAAATAAAATATAAATGACGAAATAATTTAGTGCGGTATAAAACCATAAAGAATAGAAAAAAATGTCGCCTCATTATAAATATTTCACACGTTGTCCAGATGTAGTCATATTTATAATGGATTAAACAAATCCCTGAAATTGGTTATTTATTTTGTATATATTAAAGATAAAAATAACAATGCAATATGACGTATTGTAATGGCGTATAATATATGTGTACCTATATAAATATATGCAAGTAAATGCACTTACATATGTTCGTATTTCTATTCATATGCATGTAAACACGTTTTTTTTTTGTTTCGTTGATTCAGTGCAATAAAGACGACCGATTATTTTTAGAATTTTTATTCGAAATCATCTTGTATACATTGTAAGAGATTATATGAGAACACACGAATGCACCGATACACACCCACACGAATATATATTTATTCGCACTGAACACACCTTTTAGATAAAATTTTCTAGAAGTCGCAATTACGTATATGATGCTTATCCAGACTACACAGGATAATAAACAAAACAGAAAGAATAATTATTTACGACGATAATTAAAGTGATGATAGCGCACATGTACACATCAAGTAAGTGCTATGATTTGCGTGTTTAAATATTCATTGTTGCAATGATGACAACTTCCAAAGCAAATCAGCATGCACTATCTATACATTGAATATGTGTCAAAAAAAAAAGAATGAGAAAGAAAAAACATTGATGAAAAATGAAATATCAAATGAAATGGAGAAAAAGAATAATAAATAGATTTATCACACGCGATATGATAATAAAGTGTATACTAACATGTATCAAATCGCATATTTAATTGTTTATTTACCCTTGTCCCAGTTTTGAACATATATTGTGATGTCACAAAAATTTTTTCTATAACAAAAAAACTAAAATAGCAAGCCTAGTGAATTGATCCTGGTACAGCATTCTCTTATGTGAAACAATCAAAAATTACATCGTCTTCTTCGTATACTCAATTCTATTTTCATCTATCAAAATAGTAATACCGTATTTTACTTTCATTAATCACACAATAAAAAATGACATTTTTGCAAAATCATTCAAACAAAAAATTAAACTGTTGCCATATCAAATTAAATTACTATCGCATTGATGCAAGGACAGGAACGAGTTCATTTAAGTGACATAAATTCATAAATATCACCAGAAGAACGAAATGACAGATAATTGTCAACCATATTTAAAAAGTCTTCAATTCTTTAGTGAAAAAAATATCTGATAATTTACATGGCTTCTCTCACTGAATAAATCTACGAATTATTCCGTTGCCATAATTTTGTTTATATGTTGTCAAAACTCCAATAAACATCAAATAATTATCTGAATGTGACATTAACTTGTAACTATTTTACAATTCAAAATTTCATTTTTCAAATTCAACTTATTGTAATTATTCTTCTTCATTCGTGAATAAATATTCATAAAAATTGTATTATTCAAAGAAATAATAATCACAATAAAATAAAAATTCCTCCTATGTTTTAAAAATGACAGTAAAGCACCGAGCGATGTTCGATATACATTGTGTTGGTGAGTGCTAAGTGATAAAACGCGTTTTTCCAAGCTATCTCTGTTCTATATTTATATATGTGGGGTGTCGAAGCGTTGCAAAAAAATGGTACGTTATAGTCACGAGTTAGGCATCGGCGTGAAGTATGTATATAGTAGAAAATACTAAACCCCATGCAATATATCTACGATGTGGAAAGGATGAGTAAGAGAATGAGTGGATTTTCATTGCGCTTTAATCCCTCAACTGACGAGCGCGCGAGAAGAGATCCAAATACACAAACGCAAGCAACTCTTGTCACACAGGGTGACGATATTGCATTCCTTGATGGTGATGGAGATAACAGCTGCTCTTCTTTGCTGTCCACCGCCTCTGAACCTACCTCCCTTATGTATAATATTTTTATTTCATTCATTATCATTATTGTTATTTTTCATTCTTTGTGACTTTCATCGTGTAATTCAAGTGATTCTGAATCATCAGCAATACTTGTTGAAGAAAAAAGAGTGGGCAGCAATCAAATCGAATTGAAAGATTTTCTTTTCTGTTCTATATTAATTTATTTTGTTATGTGAAACTAGCAATTCATGTAATTGAACCTTTTTAACCTTATGAGAATGAAAATTCATTATTTACATTACTAATTATTCAAATATTCTATTTGAATTTAAATATAAATAATTTATTGTCTTATTTAACAATTATTTGGTACAATAATCAAAATTCAACTATAAAAATCCTCCCAATTTTTTTTTCCTGACTATTCAATGAATTTAGAACAAATTACAAATTCCCACTCGTTCTACTATTTCTATAAAACCCCACTTATTCGTTAATATAAAATAAATGGTGTTTACAGGCACTTGAATCCGTGCTCTACACTCACGTCAAATCGATGAAATTATTTACCTACATCAAAAAAGAAAAGAAAAAAGAAAAATACACTAGTAAATTTCAATGATGTGCAATTACACATACAGGACAATACACATATCCACATATTCATGTATATGTATACAGAAAAGTCCTGATATATATACGCCCGACGGGCTTTAGGATCCGTGGTGACAATACAAACCGAAACAAACACTCACCGGCACGCGACCGTCACGTGAACAACAAGATATATTACATTCCGTATGCACACACACTTGACGAGCATTTAAAAGGAAAAAGAGAGGAAAAAAAACAAGAAAAGGGTATGGATGATAATCATCTCATAGCACACACACGTTACACGCGCGTGAAACCGTCGCACTTAAATCTACATCTACTTCCCTAAACAAATTCAATGCACCTACAAAGTAGGTGCAATCATTCAAC
Source organism: Meteorus colon (assembly GCA_030523085.1). Classification (NCBI taxonomy): domain Eukaryota; kingdom Metazoa; phylum Arthropoda; class Insecta; order Hymenoptera; family Braconidae; genus Meteorus; species Meteorus colon. Next base: position 70,673 of record JAPYZH010000312.1, read on the forward strand.
TGTAACTATATCATTCACTACAATATAAATTAGCAGTTATTCCACATGCATGATTTCATCACCAGTAAATAATTAATTACAAGAAAGAGAAGAAAAAAAATGGAAAAAAAAGTGGAAAGCATCTCGAGAAGAAAAAATACGCAGATTACCAACACGAAACATCATTTAAGCATTTCACCATAAAATCTCTTATACATCCCTACAATTGTATTCGCATTTAATCCAACGACCCTTTGACAGTCTCATCAAAATATGTTCAACAAACATAAAAAGCAGAAACGAAGACGAAGATAATAACAATAGTAATAATAATAATGATAATAATAATAAATGAATAAACAAATGAAAAAGAAAAACTATTCAAAGGTAGAGAAGAGAAAAAAAGATTGAATGAGTCGGAAAAAAAAAGAGAAGTAAATGTGTATGAATACTCCAGCCATTGCATTCCTCTGGCAATGGCATTATATACACACACATATATATACTTATAACTATATAAAATATATACATATACCACTGTATATGTATATATCATCTATATGCTTCACCTCGTCCACGGTTATAACCAATATTATCACAATTCAACCCTCTTATTCCCTCTTGTCTTTTTATCTCTCTTACTCTTTGTGAGCTTTCACAGTCGCGTCACATCCGTCGGCCATGTTTGCGTGGGGGCGTGGTATGCGTGGGTGGGTTGTCATGACAACTGTAGCGCTGTTATTCGGATATCGATCAGGAGCAAGCGCCAGGAGAAAAGCTCGGTACATAAAGCAGCAGCACTGCCACCACTAGCTGAAGCAGAGAGGGTTGCTAGGCTTCTGTACAGGAGGGAAAATGTTATCACTGCTTTGTGGCGGCTAAGATAGCAACCCCTACCTATTCATCTCCCTCATTCTTGCACCCATCGGTCACCCTCCCGTGCAAAAACCCCTCTCTGTGTGTTTCCTCCCGGCCGTTACCCGTATTACGCGTTGCTTTATGTCCTCTTCTCGTTTTCGTCGTCACCGTTATATACCTCACACTACCTCATCCTACCTCTCGCTTTACCTCTTGTCCTTTCCTCTCTATATATGCTTCGTGTATAAGGTAGTAAAGTACAGAAGTCGAGTCCTGTGACTCTGTGTCGCGCTTGGAATGTTCTGAATGTGTGTGTACTAGGGATGATATTAGATTCTTGAACAAAGTTTTCGCATAAACAGAAAAGACTACATATACACATATCCACTGAAATTTATATCCATCTGCATATATGTATATATGTATATTTATACATACACAATTTAGATAAACTCCTCAAGCATATTTATGTTTCTTTTCAAACATTGGAATATAAATCAAAATTATAATAATAAATAATAGATTGAAATTGAATGAAAACTCAAATTTCCATATTCTACTGCACATTCCAAAATTATTTATAAGTTTCAATGTATAAAATATTTATTCACAAAATCATGAAAAAAAAAATATCTCAACTTTCTTATTGTTATGATTGAATTCGAAGAATTATTATCCTCCAAAATAAATGAAAAATTTATAAAAATTCCTGCGGAATGAAATATTCTATGTGAATATGATTTTTATACTCATGAAATTCGGACCGCAAAGAGTCAATCAAAATGATAAAAATGAAAATATATTTTTCCAATATTGCAAAAATGTATTTCTTATCATTTGACAGAGATTCTTCACACTTGGTATCATCATTCATTTTATATCATGTGAAATATAACGAAATACATTAGATATATATATGATTAACACTCTGAGTAAAGAAAAAGAGGAAGACTCGGGCATTAAATGGGAATATAAGTGCTGCAAACAATTTTAGTCATAAACTTTTGGCGAATATAATTTTCATGTCGAGAGTTTATGAAAAGATTGCAACTGGGTGGCCACAGGCTGTTATAACTTTGGCAAAATTATACGGAGTTTAAAACTTTACAGTCATAGACTTTCTATAGTAATAATAATAACAATTATTATTATTATCATGATGAAAATAATAGATATAGACAGAGAATGGGCGTTGGAGAGGAAATTTGTGAGGCAAGCGAAATAGACAAATTTAAATCTCTCTAAGCTCGGCCATTAGTACTTTGTGTAAACACAAAATAAGTGATCCATTGGGTGCTTTTGGTACATATATATAAACGTCGTTCGTTACTCAAACACCAAGTGTCCATTTCCCACGAGGATTTCATCGACAATGACAAGACAGGCATAATAGTACGTATATGTACATGTATAGACATAGCAGTAACGTAAAGTAACGTTTGCAGTGAATACAAAAAAAAATTATATATATATTCATTTAGGTGCGTGTGTTCTGATTTTCTATTTGATATATTCTGTGTTCATGTCTGGTCACACTGTATTTGGCAGCAATTCCTGTTGGGGCCCGATCATTTGTATTATATACACTGAATAAAATGCACATAATACATAATTACCCCTGGAGCGTTTGCACACAGGGGATATTTATAGTACGACGATGATACTGTAATTAATTAGCTATATATAGATAGTTTGTGATTGATTTGACAGGAATTTCGAGATGACAATTGTATGACTTTTGTATTATTGACAGTGGGAGATATTACTGGTTATGTTTCTATCATTCATTCAATTTTGATGGGAAAAGTGCTGAAGTTATTGGGAAAATTTGACAGATAAAAATTGTTATTGATAAAAATAATTATACGATTGAATTGTGATGTGAATTTAATTCTAATGCAACATAATTATTACAATAAAAAATACAAATTCTTTTGTAACTTAGCGCCATTAAGTTTCACTGAATTGTTTCCATGAAATATTGGATCAACAATCGTAATGAAAATTATCCCTTTCAATTCCATCCATTTACCAAAATTTTCCTTCTTTTATTATACGCCAGATAATCTCACTGGATTCATTCCTTGAGTATAAAGACTAGTACTATTGCGCTGACGTGTCAAAAGACCGTGTCTAATCAGCAAAAATGGTCTCCAGCTCATTCACACATACATACATAGCTATGTATATAAAAGAAAAAAAAAAAGGAAATATATATTAAGAACTCAAGACAAAGATGAAATTGTCGAGGCAACCTCTTAAAGAAAAGCCCATTTTTCTGCTGACTGTATGGCAAAGAAGTTGGCAAAGAGATTTTCAACGAGGGCAACACAAGTCGATGACACCTCATTGGTTTGGCAATATTATACAACGAGATAGGGTGACAGTGAAAGAAGTTGAAAAAAAAATGTAGCGAAGATAGAAAAAAAAAATTGAGGAAAGTAAAAGTGCGGAGATGATGAATAAGAAATTAAGGGGATGCAGCTTCAGTTGATGAAATATAATGACACGTGAGATGTTAACCTGTTATGAGCATTAGCTTGAAGCGCATCACAAACGATATCACCACCCTCCACTGCGGGTGGTAATAGAAAAAAAAAGAGAGACTTGAACGTTTTGTATAAATGGGGGTGGAGGATTAAATAAAGTGAGAGAGGGTTTTTTTTTTGTCATACTACTGACTGGGGGGTATATACGAATAAAACAATTACGTGAGCTACGCGAGCAATACACTTGAATGGGCACCCCTCGTTTTTCTTTTCCACCATCTATGATCAAATGTAGAATGTATGTATAAAGTGTATATAAAAAGAGAAATGGAGAATGTTTGACAATGCATCATACGTGCATTCATGTATGGCAAAAAATCAAACGATTAAGTTTAGTAAATAATATTTGTGGGTATGAGTTGAAAGTATTTGATAGAGTTAGTGCAGTGAAACTAAAATGGGAGAAGAATAACCCATGGATAATTGTTAATTGCATGTGAAGAATTATTGAATGCATACTGATGTATTTTTTATTGGTGAACATCTCAACTTAATGATAATTTTGGTACTGGAATAATGAAAAAATTAATATTATACTCGCAAATTTAACATTTTATTAATAAAATTTATCATTTGAATATTGTTTCTGTATCAATATTTTCCTAATCTCTCAATTATTTTTATATGCAATTAATATCCATGATTGTTCCACTTTATAATCTAACTGTTACTGGTGATGAAAATATTTAATTGTTATTAATTTATCGTCTATATTATTATATCTATCTCTTTATGAATATTATGAAATTCATACTTGAGAACGATTAAATTTGAAAGTGTGGAAAATGGAAGTTGATACGATCGAGAAAAAAAAGAAGAAAAATACAATTTTTCCCTTAATTCTCCATCTCGACAGTTTTTTGTCTCTACAGTTTTGAAGAAGAAATTATGAATAGCCCTAAGGGTTCGACGCAAGTTTGAGCATGCTCTCCTTTTAGCTCGACCAACGTTGGGAAAGATTATACTGCTTTATACATATACAATAATAAATTTAATCTTGAACGATTAGTGGTGATATAAACTTTTTAATTAAACTTTTTCCTGAAGGTAATTAAACTTTCATAATATTTTTACACGCAAATTTTTCCGACTTGTCCGTAAATCGTTCTATGTCTACATACACTAAAACCTCTTCTTCTTATAAAAAATCAAAATCTATGGAAATGTTTATAGATTTTTATCAATTATTCAAACTGTTAAATGAGAATGGTCAATCATCCGACCATTACAAATGAACACATATTATACAAGACATGAATGAAACGTAGAAAAATTATGTGACGAATATTGCAATAAATTTGGTAAATCTAGATTAAGTGAATTTAGGGTAATGGCCACCCTAAAGTATTGTGACATTTTCCCATCATCAGGTGACAGTAGTATAGATCAGTATGTGCGTACATACAAATTCTATATAAAAGATTCACCCAGCGATTATATAGAGGGTACAATATAATACGTTGAAATGACGCCCGCAGAGAGATTAATTCCAATCGAATGGAAAATTAAATGTTGGTTTCATACCCCACTCATATATACGCGTATACACAATTATTGAACGTATTCCCTAATAATTATGAACTATGCAAATAATAATTTACTACAACATATATTAACCATTTATTGGCTTTCGAATAATGAATCCACATCGTTTTGAAATACGCAAAAAAATAGCTGGAAATAAACCTACTGATGATTGATTCCATTTCAACTGTTTCCATATCAACTTATTTATTTTATATCGATAATTCTTCACGCGCGATAACGAACGCCAGAAAAATGTTCGGTACAATATTAGACGGTGCTTTTTAAATGTTCAAAATACTTTGCAATTCCTTATTTAATCAGCAATATATATTTATATGCATTTACATATATATGTGTATTAAATAGCATCATTCAAAGGGACAGTTATTTATTTTGACACATCGCACGTGACCCTACAAAAACGTTCAGACCTTTAATCTACTTACGGTCAAAATCGAAATGCAATCCGGCAGCACCTGCTCGCAACACAGAACAGATGTAGGCGCTTCGCACAGACTCCGGCGTTAAACCATTTTATATTCTCTAAACACATATACACATATATATATATATATATATGTATATAGTATGAAGTGTGAAGAGATTTATATTGGATGATACCTGCCAACCAATTCAAATCATCGTTCTTTCATTGTGATTTTAAAATAATATTCAATCACACGTTTCACTTTTTTTCTATAACTTCTACATTTGTGAATTATAATTCAGCAATTTATAGCAAAAGTAAAATTTAGTTAGTGAATGATATACTCGCACTTCACATTGCTGAATTGATAAAATCTACAATATCCAGTCTTATCAATTAATCGTTTTTCTCACTTATTCAATAGCATAATTTTATTCCTGAACCTATTGATGAGTTCGCTATGATGAAAATCGTGTGAATTTAACTCTGATATGTTTTTTCAAAGTGTGAATAATTGCGGTACTTCTCACACTGGGTGATACCAACAAAAACCTTAAAACAATTTAATGCGACCAGAGAAGGGAAACAAAAAAAAAGTAACAATAAAAAAAATAACAAACTCATGTCTATACATACATACTCAATGATATACACTAGCAGAGAAGAAAAAAAATACCTGAGTAACTGAGGTCGGCTACAACCACTATTTGTTCTAAAACTCTTCCAACCATCAACCACCACCGGGAGTGGTGTCCTCTCAGCCTTTTTCTCCAACTACCCTCAATCCTATATGAATCTCCTCCATCCCATTCTTCTCATCCCATTTCATTTTGTCCTCTTATACATATATACAAAATGTTTCTATGTTGACACATTCTATGATACATTAAATCAAATTAATAATTTTATAACTTCCAATAACATCAAGCATCAATCAACAAAATTCCAAACCAACGAGAATGCCAATTATTTTTTAATACGTCTGGCTATCAATATCTAATGAGTGATTCGAAACATCAACATCATCAGACATCAATTCAAATTCGATCGATCGAACTCAATTTATATTGAATATCAATTTGCGCATCTCAACGAACTGTTATTATATATCGCTAATTCCCAATTACCCTTTTTTTCTATTCTCATTTATTCTCGTCCATCGTTATTCAACCCTTTTTCCATCCCACTCAGTATCGCACGTTCTACAAACGTCGAAATATACACGCGCGCGTCACCATTTTACCTACATACATATATTATTTTTTTTTGCTGTCTGTTATATTCGTTCAATCGTCTATTTCACGCGTCTATTTATCCACCTAGTGGTATGATATTACACCCCGGGGCACACTTCGTTCATCCACCCATTCTCTCTTCTCTCATTCTCGCCCACTCACTTGATTTCTCCCTGCCTCTAGTCTTTGCTCTTCGCGTATATACACACACATACACACAATCCAACTCGCTCTCACCTCACACTGTGCAACGCGGTTTATCGTTTCTCTAGCCACGCCCAATAGTAGCCCCTTTTGCACCTCTCGGCCAGTTCATTGGCCCGCATCCCACTGACTTTACATCATCGTTCATCCCCCTCTTTATATATAAATCTGTCTCTATGTATAGGTAATGGGGAACGAAGATGTATGAGTGTGCCAGAACAAACGCATGTTTCAACCCTCTACAATGTATGAATTGCACGGGAATTACGCCAAGAAGCGAGAGAAAGAGGACAAAAAAAAACTTGATAAAGCATGAGAGAGATAGAGAGGGTGTTGAAATTTAGAAGGCTTCATTTGGCCTATTCTTCTGTCACCGCAGCCACGAGAGGCCGCCACAACTGCCAAAGGCATCGTGTCCCCTCTTGGTTCACCACCTCCACCACTGTCAATGCTACCCCCGCGTCAGCCAACTCTGACAAACTATATTCTCTGTCGCAATTCCCTCGCTGTCGTTATTCGTCGACACTTTTTTGCTTTTTCCCTCTTTGTCTTTCAATGGGTATCGCAGTGGTGTATATAGATACATATAGGTCTCTCATTCTTTGCTGTGTATGTACATACTCTCGCCCTTTATATTCAGCTACTTTTCCTCTTTTCTTCTGATGTATTGAAGACGTATTATATATGGAATTTATGTGGTCGTATGGCTTTTATATATGTAGATATGTGTATTCCATTTACATAGTAGAATATGTGATGGAGGGATGCGCGATTTGGGGTGACAGAGGGACTCGACGTGTGTATGCTTGTTTCATTTTATTGAGTTTCTGATATATTTGCGTCATCACAAATTCAACAAATCGATGAATATACTTGTACAAATGGAATGCATTTATTGGGACACATCGAAGTGAAAAAATATTATGGAATAATATTGTTGATGAAAATAAATAGGAAGAGGTGAAGATGGTTAAGTTTACTCGAGTCATAAATGTAAGAAAATAGTTTTTAAATTATTTTAGCAAGTCTGTAATGGCTGGATCATATTGGTGTTTCATACAATTGGACAGAGTGAATTGAAACATGTCATTCGTCTTTTATTTTTTCTTTAGTGGTACCATTTTATGAACTTATGAAGAACGATATGAAATTGATAGTGAATTGAGTTCATTGTTGGCAATAGAAAAATATACTATCGAAATGTGAACTTTGTAGTGAGGATTTTTATGTCAAAGTTTAAAAAATTGTTGCATTGTGAAGAAAAGAATGAGCTGCAACTATAATTCATCTATCTAACAAATTTCTCCAAAATAAAATACTGATGTATTTATTAAAAATGACAAAATGATTGTCTATATATTAATTCGATAAATAAGTTAATACATCTAATATGCAGTGAGCAAAAATAAGCATGATCATTGACTTCTGTTGATCCTACTTAATCTTATTGTGGTTATTTATTACACGTATGTATATACATTGACAGGCGGTTTTATCTAGCATAATAGCTCGGTAGTATAATAAATTATATGGGGATATATTACAATTTGTGAGCGTCGCGCAAAAGATCAATTTGTTTCTATGAGGGTGCGTTTAATATGGGGCGAGAGAAACACGACGACAGTAATAATGTGGGCGTATGGCATTTACCTCTTTTACTTCATTCATATTTATAGTAGATAATATGAATATTTATTTTATTATAATTTGAATGGATAATACCAAACAATTCGTTCAAAGAAATTCTACAACATCCAAAAATTCTTCTATTATATTTTTTCCCATTATTATAATGTGTATATGTCGATTAAATTTTTACTCCTCATCATGGAGATGAGAATAAAAATCCAATTTTCTTTTCAAGTCAGTGAAATAACTCGATAACTTTTTCATTTTAACCTCTCTCTCTCTTTTGATTTAAATATACAGCCGATAATTGTGTGATAACTTTAGTATGTTATCTTTCAAAACTTACGCTGTCAAAGTTTTTTTCCTCCTTTTCTTGCACCATACGTATGAATGTGCTTTTCCTCACCATCACAAATACCGCATCGCGAACTTAATATATACATCCGTAGTATATTTCTCATCATTTTACAATCATTGTTGTTTTATTTATATTTTTCCTCCGATTGTTTACTTATTTCTCTTTCAACTTTCAATCTAATTTGAAAACCACTTTCACGGATAAGTTAAATCCATCTTTACATCTTTTAAAATTTGAATTGAATCATATTGAAATTCAAGTATTCGATGTTATGTAAGAAACAACAATGTGACAAAAACCAATGATCACAATTATTTTTCGTTTTCTTTTTATCCTAAATAATTTCTAGTCAATCCTTTTTTTATATCCCAGTAGCATAAATCAAAGGAAGATATAATAGTGGTACACAATGTTCTATCAATGCATGAGTTAATAACATGCATTTATGTGTTTGTTGCGTTTAATTGCTCGTACAGCTATTAAGGGAGCACGCTCTAATGGATTACACATAGTCTCACACATAAACATATGTACATAAGAACACACAGATAGACAGAGAATTGTAAAGGGTTGGGCGAATGGTGAATATATTTAAGCAGTGAATTGAAGTATCTCAACAGTTTCCCAGAATAATTTAAAACAAAAATATCAAAAACACAATTACACCAATAGCTGCTCAATACACCCTAATCATTAATTGAGATGAAATAAAGAATCAAATCGAACAACTGTATGATCTATAATCGAAGAATGAAATAAAAAATTCGTCTTTTTTCTCAATTCAGTTGTGTATAGAAAATGAGGAAAGAAAATGAAAATTTTAATCCCGAACGAATGCTAATATTCAATGGTAAGAAACAATGAAGCATCTACCTTATCGTTAGATGGTGAAGAGGATTTCCCCCCAAGATATTATCTCGTATGGTATGGACAGACAGCTATATATAGTCTATCATTTGTGTCGTAATACGGGGAAAAAAAAACAATCTGACGTTTGTGTTAAAATGACAAGTTGTACTCTCAATTATTATTCTATCCAATCGAATTAAGTTCTGAGGTTGATTGAATGATATATTTATGTGCATTGTTACTATGATTTGCATGAGAATCTATTTCATTATGTCATATTTATGAACTACAAGTGTTCATACACATATATATTATTATATTACTATATCACACTTGATGATACTCATAGTGTATTATCTAACCTCACTGTTTATCATATAATATCTCGTAACAATAATCGTTATAATGGATTAGTTGAAGAGATTCATACCTGACAAGAATATAAATATAAAAATATATTTAAATACATGAATCGATAACCTAATATCAATTACATTCACGAAAAAAAAAGGCACAATGGACAAGTTGACAGTAATTTCGGGAACGTTATTCCTCGCAGCAGATATTTTTGCTATTGCAAGTTTGGCAATGCCAGATTGGATAATCACAGATGTTGGTGGTAATTGCAATTGGACATACAATAAATATCATTGTTGTTATTATCAATGTCACAATTTATATATTTTGTAACTATAATCTAATCAGAATTAATTATACAGGTGACACGAGACTTGGGTTGATGTGGTCATGTATGACACTGTACAATAGACCACAAGTTTGTTACACACCGGACTTACAACCTGAATGGTTGATAGCCCTCGCTTGTATATTCATCGGATGTATTTTAATAACAGTGACGATAATATTGTTGGCATGTTCGCACTGGGATCGACATGTTATACCTTATGCACGATGGGTTGGATTCACTGCAAGTGAGTAGAATAAAACGCTCATTTGGAAGAGATAAGTGAAGGAGTTCTTCTTCAAGGTTGACTTTAGATTGAAATAAATTTCCCATGGTGATAGTAATTGTTATAGAAGTGTTAAAATATTAACAAATTCGGTAGTCAAACGAGAAATCGAATCCGAATGGGATAGAAATGAATGGTCATGTTGAGATCGAACGCATAGATATCATGATTTTTTTTTGTCTAAGTAGTTTTGCATTTAGAGAATTTGAATACATAATCAGAGAAGAGGAACGTGTGTGTGTGTTTTTATCGAGTTGACATTTATATATTCAACTAATGATTCCTTTCCTGTTGCAGTGGTATTGTTCTGTTTGGCAGCGGTAATATTCCCTATGGGATTCCACATAGATGAAATTGGTGGACAACCATATCAATTACCAAATTCTCATCAAGTTGGAATTTCGTATATATTATTTGTTTTGGCATTGTGGATAACAGTTATATCTGAATTGTTCGCTGGCAAAGTGTGTCTACCGCATTTTTAGCGTAATCCACTCATTAACCCAGGTTTTTGCTGTATCTATGTTTGTGCCACTTTTTGGATCTGTTCTTGGATATGTTTTGTCGTGAAAGATGCATTCACACAGAAAAAAATGAAAGAAATAGTGGACGTCGATTGAAAGTGAAATGTCACTGATTGAAATTCAAAGAGACACTTGGCAGTTATTATTTTGTCGATTTGAATGAGCTTTAATTTTCCTTCCATTTCATACGCATCAAATTATTTCAATTGATATTCATATGTATACATATGAAATAATGTACAGTATTATGTGCCATACACACATAGATGAGTCAACACTTGTTCTAATATTACGTATTGATAAGAAATTAAATGTAAGTGTATATATGCTATAATTAATGGTGGAAGTCTAGAATTTATATTACTATATCAAATATTGTGGGTGGGAAAACAAAATTTATACACGAGTTTTTTATGAATTATAGGAAAAAGAACGAATAAATATAAATAGATATTGTTTAAAAATTACCATGTCTCGACGGAATTTTCCGTCTTTTTCATACATCAAAAAATTCGCAATAGATTGTTAATCAAATAAAATATAATTATACCAATTGTTGAAAGATCATTCTTCCTATACCCCGATTTGATGGGTATTACATCGCTATAGTGACGATTCAACATATTGGCAGTAAAAGAGAATTTATCTTTTCCCGCGTTATGGTTTATATGAAGATGGCGGTGGTAAATGTAAGCTACCGAGGCGCATTTTCTATTCGAAAATCTGCATTGCGGATCAAAATGTGAAATAGGGACACAAAAATTGATCAATTATCAACTAGATGCGTCTGAACACGAATAATATACGTATAGGATACATAATTGTGAGAGATTGAGAAATAACGATACCAATATTCCAGCGATGGACGATTCCTAACTCGGCTCTCCAATATGCATTGGTGGCAACACAGTAGACCACCAAACTCCGCACCACAACACACTACACTGAATTTATTTTCAACGCGAAAGAAGTACTCACATTATTGAACAGATGTTAATGTGATACGAAGTGTTCAGTTGACAAAAAGGAACTTTTTGTAAGATCAAATATCCACACTTCACTCAGTCCTTGACTGTCCGTACTGAGCGTTTACGACCGTTGCCGCGTTTTCTCAGAATTCAACAAAAAAAAAGTATTGTGTTCTTCACAGTTTGAACTGAGCCAATCGGTGTTAAACAACTGATCCGTCTACGCATGTGCAGATGGGATCCAGCAGCCCCGTTCATTGTGCGCATGCCTGATGGGATTACTTCAACACCGATTGGCTCACTTCAAACCCAAAAGAATATAAGAGAATTTCAAAGTCGCGCTAAATATTCTCGTGACCATTTAGAGAACTGAAAGATAATTTCTGCCATCATTGTTTTGAGCCGGTGAAATTTCCAGGTTAGGATAAGTGAAGTGAGGGTGCAAGTAATTATTTACAAAAACAGGTTGATAAAGCCAGTTGTGAATAATGGTAAGAATTCGCTTTTTAACGTCTTCATGTCTTATAATAACAATCATTGAAAATAATACATGAAATATTTATTTACAGGCTCGCAATGCAGAGAAGGCTATGTGAGTATTATGTTCAGATGTGACAGTATTTTGCAAATATATATTCTTAATTGTTTATCTTGCCAATCATTCAACTGCAATGGACTAATAAACGATTGATTCATTTCAGGACCACATTGGCTCGATGGCGAGCAGCACAAAGCAACGATGGATTTAAAAAAGAGCAAGAGCGTCGACCGTATCTCGCATCGGAGTGTCGTGATTTGAGAAAAGCCGAAAAATGGAGAATGCAAATAATACGTGAAATTGCGAAGAAAGTTGCACAAATACAGAACGCTGGATTAGGTGAATTCCGAATACGCGATCTTAACGATGAAATAAATAAATTATTAAGGGAAAAAAGGCATTGGGAAGCGCAAATTAAAGAACTTGGAGGCCCAGACTATTCTCGAGTTGGACCACGAATGTTGGATCATGAAGGACGCGAAGTAAAATATATGTTACAGATATAGTGGAACATTTAGTGGAACTATTCAATGGTAATATCGAAATATGTTGATATATTTCTTTTGTTTTTAGGTACCTGGTAATCGGGGTTATAAATATTTTGGCGCGGCGAAAGAATTGCCAGGTGTGCGTGAACTTTTTGAACAAGAACCTCCTCCACCTCCTAGAAAAACACGCGCTGAACTTATGAAAGATATTGATGCCGATTATTACGGGTACCGAGATGACGATGATGGTATTTTGGAACCACTAGAGGAAAAAGATGAACAAAAATTTCGTAGTAGAGCAATAACCGAATGGGTACCACAGGAAAATGATGAACCTGATGTTGATATGGAAATTGAAATAACAGCACAAAAACCGATACCAACGCAGGAAGAAATTCAGGAAGCGTTATTGGCAAGAAAAAAACAAGAATTGATGGAGAAATATGTTCTTTGATGAGTAAGCTTCTTTTTTTCGTTTATTATCATTCCTTTCTTTGTTAATGTAATTTATTGTTAGCTCATCCGATCAAATAACGGCTATTGTAGGTTTTCAATTAGTTCTGTTATATCGGAGTACAATTTTTATAAAACGCGGCAAATGTAATTTGATATATTTAACTATGTCATAATAATATAACATTGATTAAGGTAATGTTTTTTCTTTTTTCTTTGTGCAATAGACGTTTAAATTTTCAATGAATCATCATTGAGACAGAGAGAAAGAGAGAGATAGAAAGAGAAAGGGTGCTTTTGACAAAAGTCCAACAATTGACATTCATCGGAACAACAATCGATACCGTGACTGTACTCTTTTCTTCTAAGTCATTCGTTACTATTCGTTATTGTACTTTTCATATTCTCCTTTAATCAATGCCAGATTGATAGATGAATTTTTGGCTCGTAAAATGAATGATAATCCAATACTGACTAGTAGAAACATTTGAGATTCTCATCATTACAAATAGATCAGTTTGTTTTGTAATAAATTTCGTATCACGAGGATTTGGTTGTAATAGTAGTTATTAGTTAAAAATACTTAGTAATAATTCAATCGAATGCGGTCTCTTCGATTATTGATGGAGTTCATTGTAAAAATGTAGATAATCTATTACGTTTTATCATTTTTTTTTAATTTGTTTGGCCAATTTACTTCTCTAATCGCGATGTTTCAAATTGATAATTAACTTATATAATCGTAAAACTTTGAATTGAGGAAACATGATCTTTCACAATAATTTTTTTTCTTCAACTATTAACATTTTTAAATTCTATTCGTACTCTGTGACTGAAATATAACGTGATGAATTGTATATTCTCTAAATATATCAATTGATAATAAATATAATGCGTGTATGTTTCAAAAATTTCAATAATCTAATCATTACTGAAAAAATGTTTCACAGCATCCGTTTTTGTTCGGTGATATTCATACCGTGTCTTTTTTTTCCTTCAGTACATACACTAATTAATTATTATAGTAATTCTGCGTCTGTATTTAATCTATCATTCTTCTCTGTTTCTTACCCCACAAAGTTCAAAATGTTACTTAATCTTTGTAACATTAGTTTTTTTAGCCAATAGTACCAATACTAAAAATCACAATCTGCATTTATGAGGTGCTGATGTGAATTGTGCGTCGTTGAGTGTTAAACACTAAAATCGCAACGTGCTATGAATTGCGCGTTCCAAAATATTATTATTATTATTAATTTTATTTTCATTTTATTCTTTTTTTTTTGTTTCCTTCCAAAGAGGAAACACAAATAAATCAGCATTCAAATTTTTCTATCTCAAAGCAATTATCCAGCAATATTTTCTCTCATATTGTGTGAGTGTATGTGCTGACCTGATTTTGTGAAAGAATTAAGCGATTTTTAAGGGATTTCAAAGGCACAAAGTAAAAAAGAAATAGTATTATGTTTTTTTTTTAAATTGTTGGCTCAGGCACGGATGGATAGAAAATGAGAAAATAATAGTAGTGTAATTACGCACGATAATTCGATTCGATTCGATCGGCGTATGTTTCCTTTTTCATTTCATGATAGAACCATATAATCATTAATCAAACTTCAATATACCCTTGCCAATATTTTGAAAATATTAGATCGTCATCATTGTCATTTCGAGACAGCGAAGACGATAACAAATCGATAAAAAGTTTGAAAAGCTGCCCATCGCCGAAGTGCACGCATAGAAATATAGCGCCACCAAATATATTTATCAACATTTGGAAAGATTGACGATAATTAATTTATATATTGACTTCGGTGTTCCATTTGGGCAGTAACAATTTTCATTGTGAGGTCGTTTATGTCATCATATTTACCTCAAAAGTCCAAAATTATTTCTTTGTTTTTTTGTTCAGTTGAACTTTCTCCACGAACAACTTCTTTCTCCTCAATTCTCGCGATGACATTTTCGTTATTTCACGTATATGACGATTATTTGTTTGAAACGAATATAATCGCATTCATACATTCATAACGGAGTAGAATAGAGGAAAAACGAGAAAAACTATTCTCAAAGACAAAATTTACGTTAGCGTAAATTGTTCCGAGAATCAATTATTCATATATGAGTTCCGTTATGCAGGAAATTTACGGACGTAAAAGTGAATGCCAACGTTGTACCTGTGTCGGTTGTCTTGCCGCACGCATATCATTCCAATGTTGTAATTCCTCCGGTCCAGAACTATTTAAACCGAGACAAAGCCAACCAATCATTTCACGTCCCTTTTTACCCATTGCAGAACGTCGACGATTATACACTGAGATGAAAAGCGTTACATCCCCGAGCTGAAATAGAGCAACCTGAAATATAAAAGTCTCTTTGTATAGTGGATTTGGTTGTGCACGCTTCAATCCGGTCTTAGAGTGACCCATTTCATGACTGTTGCTGTCAACCAAAGTCAATTTAACATATGTATCAGGTGGTTTTGTATCACTACCACCGCCACCACGGAAATGTGAACCCTTGATGATTTCAACTGATAAACGTCCTGTAGTACCATTGTAAGCAAGACCAATCAAAATTTCAGCTATGCTACCGCCTTTCATACTACTTCCATATGGTGGTGTTGGTGATGCATATGATTGTACTGATTGTTGAGACCCCGTTGAATCACTACGAGTTAAGCTTGTAGTTGTGCCCCATTCCTGTATCATGGAGAAAACTCATTTAATACATATTTAATTATAGGTCTATACGGATTATTTGAAAGATTGGTAATGATTAATCACCGGCGATGAGAGTGGTGGTTGTAGTGGTAGACAAAGTATTGTTTCGAGTTGTAAATTTATTTGATCAAAGCAAACACGTGCCTCGCCAAGCAATCTTTCTCGACGCATTCGACCACCCCATAAATAAACACGCAGCCTAACTCCCATAGCATTCACGTCCTCTGGATTGACACGAGGTAATAAAAAACTTTCCATGTATTGCGGTG
This sequence comes from Meteorus colon, assembly GCA_030523085.1. Lineage (NCBI taxonomy): Eukaryota > Metazoa > Arthropoda > Insecta > Hymenoptera > Braconidae > Meteorus > Meteorus colon. The sequence goes on from JAPYZH010000312.1 coordinate 87,222, forward strand.
ATGTGCCTTGACGCACTCGAGTTTTGCGCCGTTGTTTTTTCGACGGTAATAACACGAGACGCACTTGGCTCCCACCAATTCCCGCAGGATAATTACGACCCTGGAGTACTTGAACCTGTAACATATTTGATCGAACGTGTGTTTCTTGATATAATGTGAAAGAGATAGTCAATGTCAATTGGATTAGGAAAATGTATTTGTACAGACCGTCATTTCTCGCATTGGAGCATCGTATAAAAATGCAACTTCCAAGCTTCCTACTTCTTCAATTGTCCCACTGATTGAAGTCACTGCGTCATTCGATGACGTTGGACTGATGAGTTCCTCAATAACTTCCTCTGGTTCTCTTGTTTTCATCAAGATACTTGGTGAACCAACTTCAACCACACACTGAAAATAAATAATGGAAAAAAAAATAAAACGTTATATCAAATCATCTGATTGTTTATTTTACACTGCTTTGGAATTACCTCTTGTTGCTCAGGAGGATGTTCCTCAACGCAATTACTTGGTGTGCTGACTGAGTCTTAAAAATAATTGATTTATGTCGGTACAAATATAATCTGGGCAAAACTTATTTTGTGTCACTTACCAACAACTGTTGGTCCATCTTCAGCTTGAATAGTGAGTGTATCAGGTGGGGGTCGTGGATGGGAATTTTGTAATCTCCGCAAAGCATCTTCCTCCGAGTCCGAACTTGTTTCTGGATCGGAATAAGTAAACACTTTATCTGCAATATCGGAAAAATAATGAACAAATAGGTTAAATAAGATTGTGACAAAATTAGTCATTAAGTAAATTAATACAAGAGAATAATTCATACCTAAATTGTTTGATACAGGTGCAATGGGACAATTTGTTGAATCATGGAGAGGTACACAAATACCACCAAATAATGCTGTTTGTGAAACTGGTGTGGTCCATTTTCGTGCAAGATAAAGAAAAAGAACAAGCAGAAGAGTAACGAAACCGGCTACTGCACCAAGGAATGCTGTCAGTCCTACCGATCCTGTAATTGTTAAATTCATTCTTTCTTCATTATTCTGAGCATATTTTATTGTTCGTTGTCTAATTTATTTGCACAAACATTCATAACAATTTTCCGAATCAAGGCCAACGAAGAATTGCGTATTAATTGAAGGCATCATTTGCGTCGAAATAAAGAAAAAAAACAAATGAACATTACATAATTCAATGTATGAATAAGATTGGGAGTGGACTTTCAATTCATGAATGATGTCTCAGGACAATTACGCATATAGAAACTTTTGATTATGGATGTGCACGCTTCTGAAGGAATAAACTCAAAGGGATGGGTTATTTGGGACAAAAAATAATATAAACCCTCCCACAATAAGTTCTTTTCGCAAATGACGTGGATTTGTAAATGAACTAACATTGATTCATCATTATTTCATATTTGTGTCATTGATAGGAATTTATGACTTTTTTTTACAGAGACCTTGAAAGTCTGTGGATAGATTATATCTATGGACACTAGAGACTCGATAAAAGTAATTGACGAAGAGCAGAGTGGACTTACCCGTTAGAAAATGGTCTGATCCAGTGAGAATCATTATCGTCACTTATTTCCAATTGTTTTTTATCTGTCTGCTTGACTTGACTACTTTACGGCTCGTAAATAGCCGCGATCGGATAACGCACGCATTATTCGATTGACACGACGACGTTCGTCTCGTTTGTTTGATTACAAACGTGGTTGTACGCCGAATAATACGTGGGCGGGGGCACACAGCACTCTGTTGCTCACTAGGACGTGCGCCTGCAAGGTATCTGAAAGGTGATACAAATACGCTTGCGCGTTATTTCTACCTACTAAGGGTGGTTTTTGCGCAAGATCTTAACAATATTATTATGATACCACCCTACTTAATGTAACGTATATGCATAGTTACATGCATATATACATAAAACTCTTTTTGTTTCACCATCCAATTTCACCGCATCAAACAAAATATACATATATTTGGTATTTTCCTCAGAGGCAACTGCATAGATGTGGTTTTTTCCCTGTTGAAATGAATACTATATTCAGTCTGTGTAAACATTCAGCATCTGGATCTGACATTGTACTGAAATCTTGCCATACCTATGAAATACATCCGACAATCAATCCAATATACAATTACTACGGTATTGTTTTGGTATTTGTATCAAGAAAAAGAATTGTCATGTCCAAATCAATTAACGTTTGAATAATTGGGTTTACGTTGATTTTCCCACCAAGAATTCCACGAGTAGATCTGCATATGATTCATCAGTCTCTATTGGCAATTCACCAATTTCCCACCATCCTGCAAATACAGAAAGAAACATGGAAAAACACTGATTCCTGTGCTCTTTAGAAAAATAAGTATTTCATCAATATTCCTTCGAATCAGGATAACGAATGAACATATATAAAAATGAAATAAAATATTTATTTTTTTGTGATATTGTTCGGATGTACTTTGGATTGTTCCACGTCGTTCTCGTTTACACATTCAGACATGCATTTCGTATGATATCAATGATTCGCGCGTTGGAGTTCCTCCTGAAGCAATGCTGCCTCTGGTGGTGCATCAAAATATCGCTAATATATATTAAATTTCATAACATCTTTGTGGAAATAATTATTGCTCGTAATAACCATGTGTATTTCATAGTCCAATCTGAATATGAATTTTTCGAACAAATTAAAAATAAGCAAAGAATTAATTGCTAGGAAAGAGTGAAAGTTAATGAAGCTTCCAGATCCTAACCTCAATAAGATTTTCTGCAATAAACAAAATCACTGGGTTCAAACAATGTAGATCTTTTTTTCAGTAAAGATTATAATATTGAATTGGTTATGAATCTTGATTAAGTGTGATGTAACTGATTAACAAGTCAATTAATATTTCAGGAATTGCCGAATGTGTTTCACAATGATACGAAAATCCCAACCATTCATGTTATTAGAAAAGTATAATGTAGAAAGATGTCTACACAATTTAGATAACCGGCTGCACAACAATGCAAATGAAAAAATTGGATATATTAATAGGAAATTTGATGCTCGAAGACGTGGACAAGCATTAAAAATTAAATTGGAACACAATATAAGAACGACAAGAGCTAAAGTTGAGAAAATAATCGAGAGAGAAAATATTTGGACTATTCCGAATCTTTTATGTGTTGGAAGAATAATAACAACACCATGCCTTAGTTATTTGATTGTTTCTTCACAGGATTTTAACGTAATTGATTACTACTTGGCAATAGTCTTGTTCATTCCTTCGAAATAAACGAATTATCATTCATACACTTGTATAGAACAAAAAAGAAGTGAAAATTTATTATATTTTTAGGTGGCATTATGGATTTTCGGATTCGCAGGATTAACAGATCTTATTGATGGATGGATTGCAAGAACTTGGAGTTCACAAGCATCAAAGTTAGGCAGCTTTTTAGATCCAATGGCAGACAAATTATTGGTCGGCTCATTATTTCTATCACTGTCATGGGTTGACGCGATACCAATACCCTTGACATGTCTGGTAGTATTGCGTGATGTTGCTCTGATTGTTGCTGCTTCATACATTCGATATCGATCATTACCACCACCTGTAAAGTCTCACAATTATTACTTATCCTATCTATCTTTTGATTTATTCATATATTGAACATCGTTACAATTAAGTATATTGATTTTGAATACCCAATTATTCGTTTCAGAAAACTTTGACTAGATACTTCGATCCTAGTCATGCAACTGTTCAATTAGCACCAACATTCATCAGCAAACTAAATACTGCTGTTCAATTGTCGTTGGTCGCTGGGACATTAGCAGCTCCTGTTTTTCATTTTGTGAATCATCCTATCCTTGAGGGGCTTTGTTACCTAACAGCAATCACTACGATTGCTGGTGGAATTAGTTATTTAACATCAAAACAAACGTATAAATTCCTGTCTAGAAGGAGATTAAGTAAATCACCGTCATCATCATCATCATCATCACCACCATCATGACCACGATGATTGTGAATATTGTAAATATTATGGATAAGAGCAAGAATATATGGTTGAATAAAGAAATTAAATTGTTATACATTTTACTGCCGCAACGAATACTTATTTATAGCGATAATCCAAACTTTATTTACAGTATCTACACGATTGATGACACCTTTAAAAAGATAATTCATATATAATGAGGGAAGGGAGTTATATACAATTCATACGCAAATTCTTCTTCAAATGATAAATCACGTTCTACACCTATAAAATCAATTTCGAGACTGTACTCTCCAGGAATCCCATCACTCGCTGTAATGCCGATTCCAGTAATTGCGTGCGTTAAAACTCTATATTGAATATCCTGACATCTCCCACGATTCGACAGGAAAAACTTTGAAAACGGTATTTTAACATATTGCCAATACGGCCCACCTCGTGTATACATCACATAATGATGTAAATCATTCCACATAATGTCAAAAGTTGCATGAGTATGTAAATTCAAAAAGTAAGTACGTCCATCACCACGTACGCGAAGTATAAGATGAGTATATGGACTCCAATCATGTTGTGCATCACGGTAAAAAGATTTCAATGGTCGTACACTCCTGATATTGCAGTAACCAGATGATGTCTTACGTCCATCGCGTAGCGGTTTGGTATCAATCACACCTGAGAATAAACCAGTACCGTGTGGTGTCAATTCCAACCTAAAAACCAAAACCAATTATCAATCATCTTCTGCTGAACAAAAATAATATTTCTATTAGTTATTTGTAGGCAAACGATCCATACTTCGCTCGGGAGTTTCCTTCACCGAAATCACTATCGCATGAGACAACCCACTTTTTCAACGACTCTGGAGTTCCATCAAATTTGAACTGAACATCAACTTCACCAGGACGTATCACACCCACTGGATCCATCTGTATCGCATTTACGAATTCGTCCTTCAGTTTTCCCATTTCTTCTTGAAATTGTCTGCATCCGTCACGTATTCGTTGAAATGTATTTCCTGGTTCTTCTACGAAGTCCGATTTTGGTTTATAACCTGATTTTCTATCAATCTCATAAAATGCTAACAATTTACATGATGAATGAAAGTTTTTTCCATTGATTTTCGTACATAATGGAAGCAGGCGTAATACACGTATTGTCATTTTCAGTATATTTTGATTCAATTCACTTTTTGTTAATGTTTGTTGTTATTAGATCAATTGTGGAGTGCGTATCTGTGTGGACTTATATCATACTACTATATAATGACAATGAGCTTATGAGTACGCTTGAACAAGGATCGAGTGAGAGAGATAGAAATTTTGAACTTGGATCAACAAATCTCGAATTTAAGATAACTGATCTCTCATTGTATATTATTCTATTGTCGCAAATATAAGTGTTGAAACATTTGGAAAATAATGCATGCGAAGTTTTGAATTGGCACAAAACCAATTAGCAAAAAGCCATTTCCCATTCATATCAACAAACTGTAGCTAGAAGTTTTGATAGTAAGTTGTGCATTTCTCAAAATTTTTTTTTTGATACAGATATTCCGTAGTACACGACTTGTTTATTTAAATTCATTGATCCAGTATAAATTTGTTGAGTGAATTCGAATTGTAGAATTGACTCACAACAGAATTTAGGGTTATGGGATTGATTCATGGTACCAAACACTATAGCCAGATCCTGAGTAGAAATTCCCCCCACTTTGTAACCGTTTTCAATGCTTTTCGATGCTCTCTTATGACAGAGTCACAAAGTGGGGGAAATTTCTACTCAAGATCTGGCTACACTGGTACCAAAGAATACTGTCCCATAGAAGCTTATAAGTCCATTTTTCGCGTCCCACGAAAACCGAATGCAATCTATCGAATGCAAAAGAAAAAAATCGAATTTAAAACACAAAGGGCCAAGTTAAGAAAAAAAATTTGTTTAATTTTTTATAAATAAACGATAATCG